>LUCG01220779.1:0-28799 GCA_001633085.1 Carthamus tinctorius
TGTTTTAGGGACCAAATCCAAAATTTGAGCAAACCACAAGGACCACCGGTGTAATTCACTCTTCTAAAAATTAGGCAATTCTGAAGACCACAAATTTTGTTTTATGGAGCCCCAGATTTTGATTTTATATTGGATCAGCCCAATAATTACAAGGTCACTTAAGTTGGTTTTAGGTATGTAACTATACATGATTTTCTTAAATTAGTCTCAAGGTAACTTGGTTACAGAAATTTTGAAGCTGACTTTTTTGGGGCTGAAACTGAAATATATTCTGTTGGGCTGAACTAATTTTGTAACAATTCCAGGTCACCTAATTTACTAATCCGCCCAGTTTAATCCTGCTTAACCTTTTGGAACCCTAACTAAGTGAATAGTTGCTAGTTGGGGATTATATGAACCTGTCAATGGACTTTCTAACCTTTAAGGTTTCTCACATAGATTTCATAAATGAACAAATAGGAAAGCAAAAGAGATATTAGATAAGAATAAAAACATTTCCGCGGTAGAAACTAAAAGATCTTTGTTAAATCTGAAACTGGAAAGTGACATCATTTTGGATGGTTAAGAAATGTTCTTTTGACTTTATTTAGCAATATATATCGACTTACTTATATACCCTCCACATAATACCTCAAGTTATTGTTTGGGAGCATGGGATTTCATGTTTAAAGTGCGTTTGGGGTTAATTTAATTCGATATTTGAAAAACTATGGAATTGCCCATATATACTATTAATTGTTTCCAGAAATATACAATGCATGAATATGGTAAATTTCTTGTTTTTCTTTTCTTGAAATTTATTTATATCCAAGAGACTTGTGAATGAACTAAGTGTTAGATTTTCAAAGGTAACGTCGCCATATGGAAACAATCTCCACCACCAAGAGAACATGACCCATGGTCAATTTGCATTCACAACTACCGAATCCGGCAATTACTTAGCATGTTTCTGGGTAGACGGAAATCATCCAGGTGGTAAGGGTCTAACAGTTAGTCTCGACTGGCGAATTGGTATTGCTGCAAAAGATTGGGAATCTGTTGCAAAGAAAGAAAAGATCGAGGTAACTATATTTGTATGTTACAATGTTAATTGTAGTTTTGCTGCTTTCATTTACACGTGATACTTCTCTTTAGGGTGTTGAATTCGAATTGAGAAAACTCGAAGGTGCTGTGGAAGCCATCCATGAGAATTTGATTTATTTGAAGAACAAGTAAGTTTCTTATTTATTTGTTTATAAAATAATTGTCGTTGCTTTTTGCGCGAATTATTTGTTTTGTTCCTATCTTGAACTAGAGTCCGCTTTTGATTTTAGAAATCTCATAGCTAAAAAGTTTTGGGTTGATGGTTTTCTATTTTTGGATAAATTTTTCGGAAATGGTAGTTTCTCAAATGAAAAATGAAAAACCAAATTTTTAACAACTTTCTCAATTTGGGGATTCTAGCATTAATTATATTATTATAATATTTTTAAAAAATAAAATCTCTCTCCCTAGTATTTAATCCAAAGAGTCTTAATGGTAGGAATAATTAAAAAAAAATCATCTCCTAAAACATAAACTTTAGGGAGTTTTCCAAATTTGGAGAATTACCATTTCTCTCCTACTTTCTGTCTTGGAGAAAGTTTTGGGGAAATCGTTGGAACAAAAAAGTAGGCATAAAATCCCAAAAAGTCTTCTTTTTGTAGAATCTGTTGGAGATCCTCTTAACTCTCATAAGTCAATATGGTCTGAACGGAGGGAGTATTTGGTTCCTAGACAATACTTGGTGCGGATTTACTAGGTTTTTTATTGGTTTCGCTTTTTTAATAAGTAGAAGGTCATGTGCATATGTTAATTACTATTGTGAAATAAAAATGTATAAAGATGGCATGTATTTAGTAACTTTGGTATGTGGAAACACACACACACACACAGGGAAGCAGAGATGAGGGAAGTAAGCGAAAAAACAAATGGAAGGGTGGCCTGGTTTAGCATCATGTCTATTGGCGTCTGCATTTCAGCTGCGGTTTTTCAGGTGTGGTACTTGAAACGATTTTTCCACAAGAAGAAACTTATTTGAAAAATATAGATAGACATTTTAAACTACACTAGCTTCAGGAGAGACCTGTGAAAAATGGTACAATTGTTGTTGTATTATTATCAACAAATTTTCAAGCAGCCTGTATTCCAATTACTTTTTTAGCCTCTTCTTCACTTGCATTTTTTGAAGCTGCACCATTGAAATGGTTTCCAACTGTTATGATGCTTGCTTGCTTGCCAGCCAATTTACTTCATATTTGGACCATTTTGCTATTGTTTTGGGATGTTCCATTTACCATTATTATTGTCATAAATAACCACATGGGAAAAAAGTTCTACTTTTTAGCCACCTTCAAATTCTCTCACAAGATTGCTAAGATATTGCAAGACACTTTTTCTTGAGGTTTCTAACATTTTCTTATGCACCTAGATGAAAATAAATTGAGTTGAAACAAGTGGTATGGTTTGATCTTTAAAATAATGACCTTCATTTTGCCTTTACCGATAAATGGTTTGTCATCATCTTGAAAATTCCTTTTTATTAACTAAACCAGTTTGTATACATCTCGACTAATTTGAAGGGTTTTGAAGAATAATGAAAAAATCCCAGTAACCCAAATCTTTTCATAGGCATGGGTTTGTCCTTAAACGATTGACCATGTTCTACAACATTTGCTTTCGCGACATTAGAAAATTTTGTACGAGACCGTCTTACAAAATAATTAATGTGTTTTTATTTCAAACAAATTATTATTAATTGTTTTCTATTCAATGGTTACCAAAAGAAACCTTCTTTTAGAAAGAACAATTTTTGTTCCTAAAGTGTCGAAAAGGAAAAACAAATATTTCTATACCTCAACTTATGTGTTGGGATCTTCATATACCTTTTATATTGTATATTGTTATTAGTTATAATCTGATTGTTTTATGACTTGAAAGGAATAACTGAAATTTAAAGAAAATTTGTATATATGAACACGAAAATAGAAAAATATAAATACACGTAATCATCGTTCTCCTCTTTGTTCCGGGGTCAACCCTCCCTTCCCGCAACTTGGGCAACTCCTTAGACCAAAGCCTTGGCAATCGTAACATCTGAGTCAAATAATTAAATTTATTAAAAGAAAGAACAACTTGATTCCGATATTTATCATATAAGACATGATAATTGGACTACAAGATCTACCATGACGGTGACAATTATAAACCTCGAAGTAATAGGTGTGGTATATTAAATATTGTAATTTTATAAAACAGGAGAATAGCTCACTTCCAACGCTCAAATATGTTCCCATTCTTCTTGTTTTTTCCCGTTCCCTGTTACAATAAAAAAACACGACACATCCTTATAAAGTATTTTAAATGAAAAACAATTCTAACAACTCAATAAGTATTTTATGAACATTATAACTTTGTAATCAAAAGAAGTTCATTTGAACTTTTTTGTTTGAGACCTGTATCAAACGAACTTTTTGAAAGAGTTTTTTACTATAAAAATAAAACAAAATACGACATATTTCGATATATGCAAATCTTTCCATCGGGAAAGCGTCGCACTTAGCGATTGTTTTGGACATTTTAAGGTTTTATTGAAAATTTAAATACCATAAGTAATATTTTATGTATTGAAATATGCAATTAATAGGGATAATGAGACCTTGCATCCAGCACAGTCTATGGCACCTTGACCCTCACATGTTTCACATTTCTTGAAAATCTGCAAGCATTAGCAAACCATATTGTACATTAAATATACAATTTTATTAAATAGTACTTCAAAAATGCATTTTGAATAGTTATAGATATTAATCTACATAACTTATAACATTATTTAGATGATTATTGTATAAAGTTTCATACATTTATAAGTAAATTGCATCAAAATAACATCATCTAACTATATTTTCATTCCTATTTTAAGAACCATGAGTTAAAGTCTTAATTTTAAAGAATCATGATTGAAAACTTATAATTCTATAAACCAAAACGAAAACAACATTGCTTTCGTTCTATTTTGGAAAGCAATAATTTGGTTGCAAAGTCCCTGAAATAAAAAGTTCGAATCACGGTTGTAATATATGATTTTATAAAAAATCAAAATCAAAATCAAAATCAAAGTATAACTGATTTCATCTAGATGCAATTTTTTTTTCCATTTTGCAGATAAGGTTTGGGGGATGGAGAACTTACAGAGTTAAGTGAAAAACCAGTGGGTTTTGAAGCATTAGATATAATGGTACTTCCTCTTTGAAGATTAATGGGATTGGAACTGAATTTGTGTTGGGAATGAATTTGTGGACAATGGAAGAGCAGGGCATGAGAAGCCATTCTCTGGTTTTTCTTTTATATATTTTGTTTATTTTATATGGGTATGTGATAAATTTTGAATAATTATTTGCTTTTAAATATCATTGGTATCAAGTCTGGATAATGAACTTATGGTTCAAAGCTGCCCATCTTTCACAACCATAGACCCAAACACAATTTTCTCTATTTATGTAACAAAGGTTATCATAAATTACATTAAAATAAAACCAATTTTATAATTATTATTATTATATCTTTAAAACAAACTTCTAAAATCATCTCTTTACAAAACCAACTTCCACAACTTTTTATTTTGAAAAATCAAAAATAAAACCAACTTTGTTTTAGTACTTATTTTGTAATACAGTTTGTTTCAATTATTATAAGTTTTTGATTCCTCAAAATTGATTTTTGACTGTTGGTTTCTAAAAAACAAAGAACGAAATCGAACTTGGTTTTATTTTAATGCAACTTTTCTTGTCTAATCTGTTATATAACACATCATTCGTCATGTCAACATGATAACCGTTTATCCAAATACTTAGCTATTTGAGGTTGTGATATATACCAAATCACTCTCAAAAGTTGGAAAGCCATTAAGCTTAATAAAGGATCATTTCAACATATACATTCATTAATCAAAATCATGATGCTTTACAAAGTCAACTCTGTACACTGTTGTTTTAATTATAAAGTTTATCTTCAATTGTGGACGAAAATGGTGGTATTTTTGAGCTTGTCAAGCAGCAGCAACCTGTCGTTCTCCGATCATCCACCTTGTCAAGTGGGTTGGGTCGACGGCCAAAGCGTTGAATGTTTTGGGACAAATCCCGAGATCCGCCCCTATCAGTTTGTATTCCATCACGGCTGCTTCCATCTCCGCTTCCACGCTCCCATCATCCATGGACTCCACTGCCACCGAACGAAGAACCTCACCATAATGCGTCTCTTTATCGCTGTCGTTTTGAAACGGTTCCATCACAGGACTCTGTTGCAACACCAATTCACGCCTTAACTATTAGATTCATCCGTCCAAAAAAAATTAACAAGTTCGATAAAAAAGTGTTACTATTATAGTTAAATATCTAAAATACTCAACAGAATTAAATGAGAGAATTTCATATTACAAGGAAAAATAGGTAATTTTAGCTTAATATATTACTACCTCCATGCCAAAATTGTTTTTTCAAAAGGCCCTCTTAATACCTCTCAAGTCTTAATGGGTCAGACCTTTTTACATTTGGACCGTTTTTTTTTTCCAGATTTCAGACCCTCTTAACTCTTAAATACATCTGAACTAACAAATGGTAACCTAGCTTCTTAAACGCCTTTTAATAACGGCTCAAAGTTCACAAATCGTCTCCTTTCTCTCAAAGACGCAGCCTCCAAGTTCATACGACCTCCAAATCGATCTCGACCCAAATCGAATCAAATCCAGTCGATTTCTAAAACAACTTAGAATCAATTCAGCACCACCTCTTATTAATCAGAAGTGAAATAAGACTTAAAACTTTAGACCTCTTAAAAAACAAACGGCACCTAAGTTCGAACATTTCTATTCTACTTTGTCGTAAAACAAGTGTCCACTTTCAAAAGTACACGTCTAACATAGGTAAAAAGAGCTGATTTAATAACAAAAGAATTTTACCATGAGGAAGTAGAAAGGGTAAAAAAAATATTTACCTGACAGAACTGAGCATAATGTCTATACACCTCACTGTTTTCATCTTGCTCAGCAAGCAATGTACCTCCATACCATCCATTGGCTTCATCTATTGAAGTCATTGCAAGATATCTACAAAGACCATGTAATTACAGAAACATGATGCATAACTACAAATTGAATTTGTTTTAAGAGAATTTATGATGCAATTGAATTCATAGCTCAATATAACCACTTTGCAAATGCCAAAACCAAGAATGCCACTGTATTTTGTATCTCGGAGTAATACAGATGATGCTAATATCGAAGTTACATGTGATGCAGAATTAAATGACATCTGCAATTGATATAATATCAACGAATGTGATTGTTTATTTGAATTCTTTTTTATATTTTTAATTTATTGTTTTAGAGAACTGAGATGCACCATCACTCTTTACGTATCTGTTCTCGAGTTTAAAAATTAAGGGAAGGAAGGGAAGGGGAGGAAAGGAAAAGAAAGGGAAGGGGAGGAAAGTTATCCCTCCAAATCATCCCACTTTTGGGAGGACAACTTTCAAGGGAAAAAAAGGAAGAGTTATCCCTCCAAATCACTCCAAATCCTTTCCTTTCCTTCCTCTAAAGAACTCGAGAACACACAAATCCCTTCAAATCCTTTCCTTCCTCTAAAAAAACTTGAGAACACACTTTTGTTAGTTTCCTTACAAATCCTTCCCTTTCCTTCCTTTAGAAAAACTCGAGAACAGAGCGTACGGGTTTCATCATGCCTATTGAAGTTCTGTTAATCTCATGATGTTCGAATTATACTCTTCCTATTAAATGGTTTCATTTAAGTGAGCATGTCCAATTTAAATGTCAAATTTCAAAGACATTGTGTTTACATGGATGGGAATAAACTAAGTTTCATCGATAAAAAGAACAGAAAGCAAAAAACTAAACTGAGTTGAGATAAATCAAGGGTGTTAGACCTATAAGAGAGTGAAACATGTATAAATTGATAAAAAGAAAACAACAAAAAGTTTGCAAGAGAAATTAAATACCTTCGGAATACATCCTCTTCATTAGTGTCGATGGCTGACGAAATCCAATTAGGGTCACATAAGTCATCAAATTTCTTCTCATCTTCACGTCCTTTGATGGCCAGTTCATCTGCTGCAACTTTCGGCATAGCATTACTTTCTTCAAACTTCTTGTGGCCAAAAAGCCAGTTTGGGCTTCTAAGTTGTATTTCTCTGCAATTACGTATTATGGTTTAGTAAATGAATATAAAATGCCAATGCCGGTGGCAATGACAGCTGCATATATAAATCATTTATTTGAAGCAACGAAGACGACATAAAAACACCAAAGTTAACAGTCATGTTGTATGACCAAGCACGGCACCAACTTGAAAGTGATCCACACATGGCACACGAGTAGATGTGTGCCATTTTCCAAGACAAGGAAGACACAGAACGGATGTACATGATACCGACTCTTTCTAAAGCGACACAAATATAGAAAGTTAAAAAAAATACTAACCAAGTTTATAAACAGAATGTTGTCTTTCATAATTGACAACCACAAACAAATGAACAACCTAAAGTGTCACATAATTAGAAAAATATAAATTATATTACTAAGAAAACCAAAAAGAGAAGTAAATACTATGTGCCCTGTTAACTGAGTATACACATGCATGTGATATTATGTGACGGTCATACAAAAATGGAGTTGCTGATGACAAGGCCCTGATGCTTATACATCAATGAAGATGCCTTGATCTATACTGATTGGTGCCTGCATAGTATAATAGTTGGACAGAGTTTTGACAAACAGTAACATGATGCTGGTAGAATAGCATGGTCGTTGAAGTTCTATAGATACACATTCAGTTGTCCAGCCACTCATTTGTTTGCATAGCAAGGTTAATGAAACACAAAGAGTCTATAATGAAGTTTTCATTCTGTACATGCCAGATCTTGAGGACGATAAATTCTTTCAAATTGACTATTTTGTCCCTCTGTTAGAGATGTTCCACTTGTTTCGTTTATCTAGCTGACAGCTGTAATTGGATTGATCCCTTTTGACCAATTAGTTGATTACAAAAAAATAAAATAAAATTGAAAGTACATTTATTACAAAATAAAGAGGAGAATTTCAACCCAAATCAGAAAATCTCAGCAAGCCAATGGCATACTTCTAACAATGAAATAACAACTAACAAGTGTTCATTCTGTAGAGCATTCATTTGTAACATTGCTGCTCGTCTATGTAAAATTGAGACTTTTCTATCGGCCTATTTAATGCCAAAAAGTATCTGTCTTATCTGAGGATCATTTATCCTCACCTTTGCTAAAGAAGCAATAGGGAAATTCATACCATTCCAAAACAGAATAGGGGAGTCAATCAAGGTTGAATGATCATTCCCCGTCCTCAGCTCCAAGTTGAGGATTGCTAATAGTTGGGTTATTGTTATGCTATGAATATAGGATCGTGTATCATCAAACAAGAAGGTTTTATGTATTTCATTGTTCTTTGCTCACTAGCCCATCTTATGCATCATGTATGAAATGAATGCAATCAGTAACAAATCAATTCTTGAAATCCTAGATAATACGAAAATCAAGCAAAGTTTTAGAAGATACTTACACTGCATCAGGTGCCATTCCAGAATTTCCAGGTTTGTGGTCTGGTTCACTACAAAGCCTTACATTCTTTATTGCACCACTAGTTCGTTCAATTAATTTGGAAAATGATGTCAACTTGATCCGTGAAAAGTCCTCTTTACATGCTGCAACAGGTGTCAGAGGGCGCCCCACACCTACAGGTTCAGCATCAGTTGGTGAACTGCAAACACAATGTCCAGAAAGTAAGATTGGTAGACTAGAGCCCCGAAAAGCAAGAGGAGCAAGGGATCTGAAGACTCTAATGATGGATGAATAAGTAGGGACAGATTTCAGATGCATATGCTTCTGCAGGGAAAACAAAAATACGGATAGGCTTCGTCCATAAGCACACATAACTTCGCAGTATAGAAAAATTCTTAAATCATTTATGCATCAAAGAGGGAAACTATATCCATAATTGTAACAATTTGAGTTTTCATTATGATAACAGCTTTTGATGATGATCCACATATTTTGCTTTACAGCTATAGGAGCAATTTAATAAGACTGGAAACCTATTTGTAAGCAAGGAGTCAAGGACATAGTTTAATCTGAGGCTGAGCTGTACATGAAAGGACCTTCTTGAATATTCAATACCCAATCTTGAAATTCATATTTCTTTTTCGAAGATTTACATATAAGCTCCAACTTGAAGAAAATGAGTCTAAGAAGAAAATTACACTTAATTAGGAGGAATATATTAGGCTTGATCAAGGTTCTAAAGTCTACCAAGGACTATAGCATCTGTCTAAGAAGTGACTCATGCCATGGAACCTTGAGGCACACCATGCATGGCACGCTGTAGCATGCGTTCTTACAAGGCATGACTTTTTTTTTAATTTTTTAATTTTTTTAGCTGTGTTATTTACACTCTTAACTTTAGATTTACATTTTTACAGATTTACCTATTAAGTATTAACATCACTCATAGGTTCATGGATTCACATACACACACACACTTCATTGATTCCCGGTAACGAATTTCAAAAACCCTTTCAAATTCTGTTTTGAATATTTGATCAGACTCTTTATATAATACTAAATACTAATTAAGATATATGAGTTTTCTTCTTAAATTAATTTAAGTTATTAATATCATTATATCATTGAAAAATAAATGGAAAACATATACATATATCTATATATAAATTATATATAGGACATACAAATTTTCCGCCTTATATCCCGCCTTGAAAAACAGCACGTGCTCGCCATGGTGTGCAAGGCTTGAGGATTGACCTCGCCACCACACCATACCTCACGTGATTTGAACCTTGAGCTTGATGTTAATTCAGATATAACAGGGTTTGTGGATCCAAATAATTACAGAAAACAAATTCAGGAAGTGATGCATCAATTCTATAATCATTCTGCTTCTACTAGTTAAGGTAACTTTATAAAGTTGAAATAATAGTACTTGCACACTGTAATATCACAGTCATATATTGGTAATCATTGCATTTGAAACTTACCATCCTTCTGGGATGAGGTCATCCCCTATCCCAGATACGTGAAGATAATAATCAGAATCAAGTTCCCAAAGTGCTGGTTTTCCTTCCTGTGGCTGGAAGTAGCCCAAAAATCTGGTCAAAACAATAAACAGATGGACTAAGAAGCTCAGTAAAGGAAAATATAAAAAAACAAATTAGGCTACCTAGAGAATCCGTGAGAAGGAAAATGAACCTAAATAAATTACCAGTAACGAAGAATAGAAATATGAACGCCATTGAATCATAAATATAGTGGCATCCATGGCATGATAAATTAAGCAATTAGACATTGAACTAATGACGTAAGATAGAGCATTACAAATTTATAGCATCTTGTTTTTCACCATCGGTATAAGCATTGCTGTAGTAGCGTTTGATAGATTTTAGAAATTCTCTAGATTGTGTTGTAGCTTTCCACTTTCCTTGCCTCTCGGGGAATACCTGTAATCATGATGAACGGAATAATCAATTCAACCCAATCGTATTGTAATATTCTCCATATTCAAATCAGTTGTGTATTATCCTGTAATTTCACAAGTGTACATACAGTGTTGTGAGCTGCAGATCCACCATACTGCTGTGCAAGAGCATCACCCATGCTTTGGTACATATCCATTAGAGCTGCAGCAATACTACTATCAGCATCCACTTTGGGATCATCTGTCAATCCCATTGCATGGAGTTGGCGACCTAACGCTGCTAAACCATAGGCATACTGGGCAACATTTGTGCGATCTAAGCAATCAATGCAATTAGTTCGTAAAACTCCACTTTGGAACTGTGGATCTTTGTTGCTGTGGTTATATTTCTTAATCTTCTGATTATGGTTCAGATCTCTGTCTTGTTTCATCAAGTGACTAGACATATCAGTATTACCAGTTAGCATTGATAGATCCCCTGAAGCAGTTCTCAGATCTTTAAGGGAAGCCTCCCTGCAGAAAATTGCAATGGGCTTAAGAATTAAAGCTATTTTACAATTTCCAAGAGACCAAAGTTTGGTCCCAGATGAGATGCAAAAATTTATGCTAATATACTTTAACATCATACCCTCTTTACCATGAACATTTATATCCAGGAGAAAAATTCAAGGAAGATTTGAAATACTCTCACTTGTCTATGAAGGAAAGAGCGTGTTGCCACTTCCAAGAGCTAAAATTTATCATGTTAAACATGTTCAGGTCCAAAAAGCAAGTTTTTCTTGAACATGACAAATCAACGAAGATATATTATAATATAAGACAAACACAAACACACACTTTTAACTTTTCAGCCTTGCACATCATGATGAGAGAGAGATTGGTTGGTCATCATTGTGCCCACACTCATAGCAAGGGAAGCCAATTGTTCTACCTTGGGTTAGGCTGGAGGTCAATTGGTCAAAGTTGGTAGGCTGGGTATATGACAGTTATTTTGGTGTAGCCAGTTTGAGAGTCAAAGTTGGTGCGTTAGGTAGTATGAACAGGGCTGAGGGATATAGAGGCTGGTATGAATTCAACATTGATGATTTGGCATGGGAGACCTCCAGCTTCTCGAATTGTTGGAACTTCCCTTATCATACTAAATAGTAGCAATTACAATATTTGATAATCTATCATCAATTGGCATTAGAGTGGTACAAATGACAGGATGGCGATGAGCGTTTCATCAAGAGTCAACAAAATCAAGGAGAGCTTAAGGAAGATGCATGCCAAAGTCGGTTCCCTAAAAGAAGATGTACAAGTTGTAAGAAGCAAACGGGGCGGTTACCGTTACTCGAGATGCGAGAAAAGAGATTCAAGGCATCACAACTGAAAGAGATTTCCAGATTCCACCAGAGAGAACAAGGACTGGAGGTTATGCAATCCAGAGAAGAAGATTGGAGATACCGGCATTTGAGGGAGTGGATTCCGATGTTTGGCTGATGTGTGCTGAAAGGTACTTTGAGTTGAAACAATTAACCGAAGAGAAGATTGAAGTCATCATGAGCAGTGTGTTATGCTGGTTCCAATCGGAGAACCAACACCAACCATCTACTAGATGGAATGAACTCAACATGATGTTGTTACTATAGTTTAGGCCGATGATTGGTGGAAGTTCTGGCGAGCCATTTTTGTCCCTAAGACGCGAAGGAATCGAGTATGAAGATGGGAGGAAAGTCATGGCCTTAACGTCTTCATATAATAATGTCATCAACACTCTTTGTCACGCTGCAGGACCTCCACTGCTTCTCCTTTGTCACTGGCAACATCAAGGCTGATAAAGATGCTGAAGTATACAAGACCTATGAGAAGGCCATCAAGACAAGGTCAAAGAAAAAGAGGTAATAAGCGCTGAGTTGATTCAGGTCAGAAGAGGTATACAGAAAGTTGTAGAAGGGAAGAATTTAGCGAGAAGTTGGATAAGGTTCATAGTGACCTTGCACAAGAGAGGTCCAAAGGTCAAATTCCACTATCAAAAGCTGAGATTAAAACCATACACAAAGAACTCCAAAGAGGAAGGGCTATGGAAAAATGAGCATGCCAACAACCTAAAAGACAAGCAATGAAGAGAAGTACGATTTCTAGTCCCACTGGGAGGAGCGATAGTAGTGAGCTGGCTAGGCAACGGCCATCAAGAACCATTGGCACCACCACTATGACCACCACTACTAATCATTAACATAAAGACTTGGAACCATTTTTTTATTTCTTCCCAACTTTAGGACAGGTGAGTGTTGGAGGCAGGTATTGTTATACCCTTTGGGTAGGATGGAGGTCAACTACTCAAAGTTGGTACTTGTGGTAGAAAAATCGGTTATTTTGGTGTAGTTGGTTAGAGAGTCAAAAGTTGGTGGGATGGGCATCATAGAGAGGGATTGAGGGATATAAAGGCCGAGATGAATTCAGTATTGCTGATTGGCCAGTAGCCATGGGAGACCTCTAGCTTCTCGAATTGCTGGAAGCCTAGAAGTCTCATAATCAAACAATTTTAATAGATATTATGGTATTATATCATCTAGTGTTTCATCACCATGCCATATAAGTACTGCCATCACAGCAAGGAAACACCATAATAGACTTGATATATACATATATGTGTGTATGTATGTACGCACATACATGAATTTTTGTGTGTTAGGAGGGAGGGTACTGGGACAACCATGAGCTGAGCCAATTATTAGTCTGACTAATTCCTCCCAAAGTGTGTGGATTTGGAGAAGTTACCAGGTAAGCTAATGGTTGTCAGCAATATGGAATCACTACAACGAAACACGATAATTGAAGAAATTAAAAGATAGAACTGTGGAAAGAAAGAAAGAAAAATTACAACAGAATAAAGAACAAACAGAAGTTCAGAAAGAGAAGTCTTCATTGAAATATTTAGAAGTAAGAAAAGGACAAGTTGATTCACAATTTCAGTAACTTAGAGGTTGTGTATAGTGAACTTAGAGGTTGGCCCAGCGGTACGGGTTACGGTAGAGCCCAAGAGGTCAAGGGTTCAAACCTCACCTTTCGCTAAGGTGGGTGCATGAGTTCTGCCATATATAAATAAAATACTTCAAAGAAAAAAAAAAGAATAAGTATCATACCTTGCAGTGCTTGTCCGGCTGAGTTGAATGGATTTTTTCTTAATAACAGTTGCCTTTCCACTATAATAGAACCCCGTCAAATCCAGTGCTTCACTAGCAACACCACCCAAAACTCCCAAGACGTTGGCAGACTTGCTTGAACACATCAGAAACAAAAGAATAGTCAATGGTAGAAGCAAAACATTTTGTTGAGAAACAGAAAATACCTACCTCTTTGCAAACTTGTGAAAGTCCCAGTGGATAAATCTAAGCTGATTTTCTTCTGGAAGTATCTGGTTTAGATACCCAACTGCATTCGTGAACTCACGGCGTAGCATCATTTCTCGTGGCCTTTTCTCCACAGTCTGCAATAATAACCATTACATGACACCAGGTATTGCATTTTAATGTTGCTATTTGCTATGCCTATGGTAAATTTTAGAGCAAACGTAGATGAAGGGGGGACAACAAGAGTAGCTGAAATTACAAAAAGCATGAGAAGAATAAGCAAAGCTTAATGACAAGGAGAAAAAAGCTCTCCAGACTTAAAGCACACATAGATAGATGACAAAAAGCCTTTAGGTTTTAATAATGGATTAATAAAATATATTCTGTCACAACTGTGTTCATAACCAAGAGAAACTACATTAAACAAGACAATAAGGGCTAATGCAGGAGTCGATTGGACATTCTATGAGGGCTGAAAAGAAGCAACGAAGAAAAAGACTAAAACCAGCGCAACCTTAGAAGCACAGATGTACTGATTAAGATGGAGATGGAGATGGATCCAGCCAAGCTCTGGATTTCCTCAAAAAGATCCAAAGTAATCACCAAATTATCTAGTTGGACATAGCAAATAATTATATATGGTTTTTTGCATGACCATCATATAGCCATTTATATTATTTCTTCTTCCAGATTACCCTTCTATTTCAAGGAAAGTTTCCAAACTATGGCTATCAACTTGTAAATCTAATCAGCAGCAACTTCAAAAGATGACTACCATCAAGGCATATTCAAACAGACGTACGGTTGTATAAGAGGCAAAGAAACATGTGTAAGAGATCAATCAAGATTAAATGATTTGGCACAAAAAATAAACATGCTCTAGGGATTTGCTACTTTAGTTCACAGGTTGGTCAGCGGGATCAAAAGGTTTGGTACCTTCGTGGGTTAAGGCCAACTTATTCACTTGGTACACAACTACACAAGTCTAGCTTCGGTTTGGACCAAACAATTTACTCTCCCAAAGAAAGCTATCACCTCAATGTGGTCAAGTCTTATAGAGTTCTCAAGACAGGTTCCAGTTAGAAAGAAACAGAAGCATCTTTGCTTGAACAAGTACTATATTCCTAAGGGAGGCCTTGGCTTCAAAGGGTTGGAAGAATGTTACAACACATAAATATCTTTCTATGCATGTCAAGTTTGATTGCCCAACACATCTTCATTGGCATAATGGATTCATCAAATATGTTGAAGAAGAATTTTCAGGTCTTGAATAGTTGAATCCCCATGTCTTTTGGGTGGAGTTAAGAGGGGAGTTCAAGCTACACTGATATTAGTGCAGAGAGTGAGGTATGATAAACTTTACATATTTGCCAAAAGTGTACACTTGAACTGTCCAAGGCATAGAATGCTCTCTTATGTGTTAAATTGCCCCCAAAAAAATAAATACTGATTGGCAAATGGATGTGACAATATGAAACTAAAACTTCATGTAGATTGATTAAATCTTAACATGTGAATGAAGTAACCATTGACAAACACACCAATAAATTTAGAAAACAAACCTTGATCAGATTAAGCACAATAATTGGATTGTTATATCTCTTTTCCAGATCTTCAAAGTGAAGTTTGGTTGCCTCGTATGTAGGATCATATCTTTGCACTAGAACAGAGGTAAACAATCATCAAAACCTAATCTGTCAGAACAAACACCAAGATAACCAGGAGCATAGCATCATGAAATCAAGCTGTGTTAATTGGTGTTCTTACATATGATATCAGGTTTTGGACTGAATCGTGAAGCTTCTTGTGACCAAAACAGGGGAATTGAACCCCTCATTTGTACAACTGAACTCATTTTTCCTTGGCATGATCCAGATTCTTCATCGAGAACGATTTGTTCTGTTTCAACATCATTTGCAACCCTACCCCGATCATTTACTCCCCTTTTCAAGTAACTGTATTCATGGAGAGCAATAGACAGCTAAGAATACATGACATAAGAAGTATTTCATTTTGCTAGAAGTACTTTTTTCACAATTACTGACTGTCAAATAAGAAAATGGCCTTCCAACGCAAAGTTGTCATATAGGATATTAACATCTGCTAGCTATTAGTGGTATAAAAGGCATAAAATGTAAAAATCTTAATAAATACATGCGCCGAAGGTGCTGACAAGAGTTTAAGCTCATTCCTCCTTTCACTACTTATGGCTAAACTTGAATTTAGAGGGTTGGTGTCCTATGCTGCATTGTCAGGACCAGTCCTATGGTTTTGGATGTCCTGGGCAAAGTGTAAAAGATATGCCCCAAATCCAAAAAAGGAACACACACTTAGACAACTAAAACATACATGTTTAACCATAGTATCAGTACCTCTAAAAATTATAAACACATTGCTTGTTTGCATTTAACAATGTTGAAAATGTTGTAACACATGTAACCACATTGAAAATATTGTTCATACTAAAAATGTTGATTTTAACTTAAAACAGTGAACAGATTGATCGTCATGCTGAAAATGCGCACTATCCTATACTCTAGATTGCCTGTATTAATACTCCCTGTCCCTGTTTTCTCTATATATAGCTGTAAATGAGTTTGTTATCTAGAAAAATCTTTATGTCAGCCTTATTTTTGTAAGGCAGTAATGTCAACATGAATTATACTTTAGTTTCGTATTTTTTTTCCGGACAAGATGTGCCACACAAGGCGGAATAACATTTTAGACTTGAGCAATGTAGTGCACCTCAGACAGACTAATCCAGCTCAACAGATGCTTCAGCAAAATATGACAGAGATATCCTTAAATTTAATTGTTCTCCAACGCAGTTGTTGTGAAACAACACCATATTTTTACTACACCGTCACATATTAACCATTAGATATTCAAAATTCAGATTTCATAATGTCATACTTTCACAAAATGGACCTTGTATCATACAGATAAAAAAGTTATTGCAGCTTCTCAAACCACTGGATATATTTAAAATATAATGTACATCACATAGATTCATCGTAATGTTTTGAAAGAATTTTCTGGTGTGATGTACACTGCTAGTTGCATGTTACAACTTGTGTGGTGAAAATATCCGTGTTATCATTTAGGTTGTAGTGCTACACTTTAAGACTTGTACATTACAATTAAAGGTGTATTGCAAGTTGGACTGTATAAGTCATGTTGCAAAAATGTATTTTATCACTGAAGTTATGATATTATATTTGAAGATTTGTATCGTATAGCTACAAATGCATTGGTGATTGGATGGTGCAAGCGATGATGTAAGAGTTTGTGTTCTATGATCACAATTGCCGGTTATTCTTGAAGACACCTATCTTAAAAGTCCATCCGAAAATAGTATCCTAAACAGAAATAGCTGTTTTACCCTTGAAGTCCGAGCTTTAAAGACTTGTACACTTGAGTACAATGTTGATAGTTGTATGGTATGATTGTGTTGAAAAATGTGGATTGCTAGTTGTAAGGTACATTTTGTAGAAAAATACATGCTTTGTCCTTGAAGCTGGAGGCTTTATGTTCTAAAATCATATGCAATGCCAATGTAAGTGGTTTGATACAAGTTGTTTATCATTGCCAATTTTTGCATCATTGATCCAAATGGATCAGAGCTCAGGAAGCGCTCACCACCTTCCACCTCATGGTTCCAAAAGCACGTGAAATGTATGCTAAGAAAACAAAATAAATGTATGGTATACAGTTGAGAGAAAACCACTCATTAGATAGACTAATTGAATGCACATCACTACTGCTAGTTATAAAAGATCATCTGGTCAATCCTCTAAAAATACAACCAAAATTTAATGCAACTACAGAAACAAAAACTCTATATTTCCCCATTATAGGAATATAGCATATAAAACTTTAGGTGTCCTACAGCGAACTTCTTTAATAATCAGCTTTCCTAGGGCATTGCACTTGCTACTAAAATTCTGCAATTATTTCAGACATTTTTCACTTCAAGAACTGCCTGTAATGTGCATACATGAGTTGTGCCAGGCAGGACGCTAGCCATAAAGAAAGAGATGATGGCTGCCTCAGATATGAATTTAGCAGTGGACTGGTAAGAGTATCATCATTTCAATAGCTTGTGCAAAGACCCAATCATGAGTTGAATGTTATATTGCATGAGCCGGTTCTATCATAGCTTTTCTACACATCGTATATGGATTAAAAAATGACAAAACAATTTTGTTGAAAATTTGGTATACTGGAGTACTTAAAGTAGTTACTGTTTCTCGACTCATTATATTTGCATTTTCTTAGCGATTTCCTTGTACGGCAAAAAAATTAGTTGAATTCTATGTATTAGCCTTAATATTCCTATTCCAATGAGGATATGAATTAAAGTGTTAAAACGTGGGTATTTGATGGATACTTGAAGTAGTTACTGTTTCCTGACTCGTTATATAAAGAAAAATGAATTCTGTCTGTTACCCTTTATTATTTCTGTTCTAGTGGGAATATGGACTAGTGTATATGATACAGAACGATATTTAATGTGACTTATCTTTTGATATTGATCCTATGAAACTCATCTTTCAACCCAAGTAAAACCTGAGCATGTAAAATTTATTTCCTAGCAAATACAGGTTCACCTGGCCTCTTGCGTTTCTCTATAGTCCCTTTTATAAAAACAGGAATGTGGGAGATAAACCCCCTGGTAGAAAGCATTTATAATTCTCTGATTTCAATGTTACCTTATTTTATTCGCTCACCAGCTTTTGGAGCAAGCTTTAATGGTTCCAGCTCATAGTACCTAAACTTGCCTCCAAGCTATATAAATTGAGCACATATACTAAAATCAGAGGTATGAAAGCAGCTCCAAACTTTACCAAGGAAAACCAAACAAGTCTAGATTATTACGGATCACAAGGAAGTAGACAATATTGTTCATATCAACTAGCTAGAAGAGACAAACACACTTCCAAATAGCAGTTTGTGATCATGTGTCAATCGTCTATTAAATCACAAAATGACTGAGAACTGCCACATATACACTTTATGCAAAAGCAAAAAAACAAGCATATATGACATTCATACAAAGCAATCAAGAAAGACATATGAATAAACTGAGGTCCAAGTAAGATTATTATGGACTAAGGCATCATATAACTGCAATCTAAGGCATCATATAACTGCAAACCGAAGAGAAAGAGCTCAGTTGATTTAAAATGATTTCAAACATCATGGGGAGCATACCGTGTTCCTGCAAAGTGACGAGACCGCTTAGATAAGAGTGCAACACTGAAGTCTCTTCCAAAAACTGATAGCCGTATCTGTAATGCACAATACCTCTTTATTGAATCCCCATCTAACATTTATGAGCTGACACTGACTTGAATACAGGATAAAATATAAATGAATGTATGCATACCACAAAAAACCCCCGATTATTTTTTATCTTTGATACTCCGAACGAAGGAGACCATGAATGCTAACAAAATTTTCGTTTAATATACATGTGATGCAAGTTAAGATTTAGAAAAGATCTAATTATCTAATCACATCAAAAGATAAACCAATCTGTTAGATGATGCATTACATGCTGTTTTCCATTGAATAGACAAGTATTTTTATTAATAATCCGCTATGTTTCTTTCAAATATAAATACAGTGCTGGTCAAAAGATAACAAATTGCAAGGTTTGACTTCAACAAAATTTAAAAGAAAACTTGAATAGCTTTTTCTAACACCTTTCTGGGCATGTATCAATCTACTGCTTAAAACCAGCTTCTGAACTTATGTGTTCCACCCCAGAAAGATGATGAAAAGATGGTAAGATCAGAAAGCCTTTCAGGAAGCTTCTGAACTTATCTGCCAGACACAAGATTGGATGCATTTGTGTCCCATTTGCAGGTTTGCTAAGAAAGTACCAGCTTGTGGAGGATCTTGACTAAGAGTTTAGGTGGGATATATTTGTTCTTATTGTTGATATATAGAAAAATATTGATTGTTTGATATGCACTCCCACCAGACAACCTAATTTAACAATTTAGCTGACTGTCGTTTCATTTTGTTTTTGTTGTTTTGATTAATGGAAGGGAATTCTGACTCATACTAGTGTCACCGACCAAGTATCACAAAGCTATGATGTTGACCTCTATACAATATTCTCTCTTTTCTTTTATATTATCTCATAATTTGTTAAGAAG
Source organism: Carthamus tinctorius (assembly GCA_001633085.1). NCBI lineage: Eukaryota > Viridiplantae > Streptophyta > Magnoliopsida > Asterales > Asteraceae > Carthamus > Carthamus tinctorius. The sequence continues at coordinate 20,049 of LUCG01220779.1, forward strand.
AGGGATACAAAAATATTTTAAATTATTTATAGAGGGGAGCACTTGTCTAACAGAAGATAATGAAACCCTAAATCAGTCCAACATGGACACCTACAAGCAAGAGAAATGGCAACAAACCTGCTTAAAATTTCCATGAACCAGAGCAATTGTCCAGATAGTGTTCTTGCATCTTGATCGAATTGGTTGTGTTAGAAAAGCATTCCACACAAATATGTCATCATATGGCATCCCTTCATTACCAGCAGATAGGACATTTTTCTGTAAACTTCGCATTATAGGATATGTGTAGCTATAGTAAAAGTCTTTTGTTAAGTCTACGCTGGACAAGAGCTTCTTATACCTGCAACAACAGTGTGAACTCTGTTAAGACCAAAGAAACCAAACTCTTCTGATATTTGATTATTGTGCATTTCAGAAGATGTGAGGAATGGGTGCAACATCACTACATCTTTAACCTACACAAGGAGGTTATTCTAGGTTGGGGTAAAAATTTAGTAGATTACCCTCACTACACCATTAACCCAAACTAGAAGGTCATTCTAGGTTGGGGTAAACTTTTAGTAGATTACTTAAATCACCAGGGATCCATCTAATTCCTCATGTATGAGAAGGTTGTGGTGTGGATAAATAGATTTACAACTGAAATGGATATGGTAACAACACGAACAGCATCCTCCCACATTAACATATTCAGGAACAATTAATTCTGATTTCAGGTAGGGCACGGCTCCCTAGCTGCATTAAAATTTAATAAAAACAGTGTAGAACAAAATGGAAAGAGAAGTAAAAAAATGAAAGTTTCCTGAATGAAGCTAGAAATCCACTTTCATTTAATAAAATATACGTTGATGTTTGAAATTCACGTAGTAAGTTTAAGACGACGATGAAACATAGCATCACATTCTTACACCCATACTTGCTATTTGATGTAATTGGTAAATTTGACGTTGTTTTACAATTTCTTTTTCTTATTGAGAAGAATATTTATCTTACAAACTCTTGCATGGTGGTGAGAAGGAAGAGAACAATAAAAGAAGTATAACATAGCCCAAAGGAAAGTTAGGAAAACAGTAAAGAGGAGCTAGAGGTAAAAAAAATACAAGGACTTCTATAGAAACCAGGGAGAGGACTAGAAGGAGCTAATAGAATCCAGCTAAGATGAGGGGAAACTACCCAGGACATATAGCACATAACAAGCATCAATGATGAGAACCAAAGTCTCTTCGACAAAGAAGATGAGGTTATAAAATCATGGAGGTGAAATATAAAATTTACTAGTTTCTATGGTGTTAGCATAAAACCAAATTGTTAAAAACGAATCATAAAAAATTATGAAAGTAGGTAAAGCATTAGGCCTATGACAATTCCTATGCGGGTTTGATAGCCCTATGGGAGGTCGTCTTAGTATGCCTAACTAAGTTATTTAATTATTGAAGGAAAGTTACTTACAATAATAACAATCTACAAGAACCAAATGAAGTTTTCAAAATTGAAAACTTCATCAATAGATCAAGCGTATAAGCCATAAATAGAAAGTAAAGGAAGAGCATAGATCAAGGGAGAGACTCTGGCGTTGTAAAAACAATAATGCTTTATGCTAGGGAGATCAACAACAAAGGCTATTTTCTTGCTAGGGAACTCATCTAAGATATAGGAAGCGTAAAGAGGGTTTAAATATGATGCTTATTGATCTAGAGAGGGATAGTATTAGGAAAGTGATATAAGCTCTTGAGAAGAAAAAATTACCTACAATGTAAACAAATAGGATGATAGATATGTTGTCGGCCATGAAAGGATGTCAAAAGCAAAAGAAAACCATAAAGTTACACCAAGGATTAATGTTGAGCTTGAAGGAAATAAAAGATGATATACCATAATATGCAGTTTTGGCTATAATATCATATTAACCAATAAGATCAGGGACAGTGTTAATGTGATTTTGGAGGTATAGAGAAACAACTTGGAGTCTAAAAGTTTTTGTAACACACACCCGAGAGTATACATATCCTCATTATAATGAAAACTTTATTACAAAAGACGGAATCATGATTTGCAACATCATGATTACGAACTAAAACATAAAAGTTAATACCCACGTTACAATTATTCCTATTTTTTTGGAAAAGGTACAACTATTCCTATCATTGTCACAACTATAAAAACCATGATCACTCTCATAAGCTCTAATCCTGTCACATCTCTCCTTCCTCACCTGTGATACTCATACATTTTTGAGCAAGTATATTTGCTGGCAATTACAAGTTTTCTTCAATACACCGCTAAAACAATTTACATGCTATGTTCATGTTCATGCTGGATTTCATATTTACAATGAAAATTGTAATTTAATCCACCACTTTAGTGATATTCATAGAAAGGCAGAATATGTGCCAGGTATATCACGACAATAGATGCTTAGGAAGAATATATTTCTGTATTTTAGTATAAGTAGTGTTAAAGATAGATCAATGAGAATGTTACTCAAAACATAAGAGCAGAATGGATGAAACGGTGTCGAGTTTTAGAAGTCCATGGCAATCCAAAAGTTCCACAGAAGTTAAAAGATAAGTATTATAGGATGGCGATTAGGCATGATGTGATTTATGGAACAGACACGATGTTAGAAAGACCACTGTAAGAGACATGCAAATCTTGAAGTGCATGTGCAGCCACGTATTGAGGGATGTGATTTGAAGTGAAAACATGGAAGAAAGTTGAGGTGGCACCAGTTTAAACAGGCATAAACAATGCCGTTTAAGATAATCCCATGCCATCTCCAATAGAGATCTTCACCAATCACCAATGTGGTCAGCCAAGATTGACATAGGGAAGTACCTAAAAAAGATTTTGGACGAAAAATACTATAGGAATTGTTTTTAGATACCAGTGCATAGAATACGATCCAAGTCTAGCAACCCTACCAAAACTATCATGTGTGTTTGTCTTCTTCGTACACCATGTAACATGAACAAAATCATTCATAGTCACCGGTAATTCAAACAATAATTAGAGAGAACATATCATGAGGTAACGACAACGCAAGCATACCTCAGCTCGGTTTTTGAATGAGCAACATCGGTTTGAACAGAGACATGTGGAATTGTAATAATTTGGCTCTCTTCAATGCTATAAATCGCATGACCACATATACATCCAATCTGCCTACGCTTTGTAACCAATATCAAATAATACGACTCCAAGAACTTAATACAACCTGAAACCAAAAACAGCCATTATACCGAGGTTATCACTTATCAGACAAGAAAATCCTCAAATTATTACCTTCCATATTAAATGAGCCTTTTGACTATTAACTTGCCCCAAATCAAATGAGCCAAACGCATTTCTTGACCTTTTTAAGCAAACACTTGGTTACAAAATTTCTTATCAGAGTATCAGGTTATCACTAGTTAATAGAATACAATCAAAAACCATGATAACTCGATTTTCAATATTCTTCTCAAAATCAGATATACACACCTAAACGATTACAACTAGATTTTCAATATTCTGTTCAAAAATCAAATAAAAGCTGAATTATTTTGTAGGTTAGGGTTTACAATTCATGGAATTACCGACCAGCAATGCCGTAGACCTTGGCGACGAAGGACAAACCACCGGTAGCTCGATTGCCTTCGGCAATCCGCTGAAGCAAGCTCTTGACTTCCTGAGGCGGATAGACGACAGGATCTTCGCTTATATTGAGATCGGAGGGTTCCATGCGATCAATCTTCAGGACTCGGAAGAATCTCTTCTTCCGATCACTGCCGATGAGGTAGAACCTGGCCCTGGTTTCATAGAGTTTGAATTTCTCGAGAGAGTAGGAGCTAGGGTCCATTTCTGGATCAGTGGTGGGATGGATTTTGGTGGATTTCGCCATCGCCGATTGCTTGGCGACCGACCGGATTGTTTTCTTCCGGTGGTGGTTTGGTTTGGTTTCTTCAAGATTTTGGGATCGATTTTTGATGTTTTAATTTCCATTTGCACCCTTAATGTTTTAACTTTTTCACAATATTTCCCCTATACTTTTGAAACATAAAAAAATTACACTTTTGCTTTGCTCCATCTTCCCACAAAATTATAAAATTATAAAAAGATTTTGAGTTTTTTTCACTTCTTTTCTAAATCATTGTAGTTTTCATGATTAAATTATTGAGTAAGATACAAATTTGGTAATGTGGTTTGTTGAAAGTAACTTCTTTTTATCTCTACACTTTTGAAGTTACAAGATGAAAATAGATTTCTAAATTATTGGATGAAAATTATAAAATGAATTTTGATTGGGTAAAAGATAAAAATTTGATAAAAGAACGCTCATTTAATGAGATCTAGTGATTTTAAAACTACAGGGACAAAAAATATTATTCTTTATAGACGATAGAAACGAAATTTGTAGTTTACGCTTAATTATTTTACCTAATGTTAAATAAAAGGATTGTAATTCAAAGGTGGATTCAGGAACGGATCACTAAATCGTTTTGTGGAAAAAAACAAGCATTAATGGTGTCATCATCGTGTTTCGTGGTGTTAATTGTTATTGTTTGCTCAAAAGCCAAACACCGAATGACTATATGCTTGGACGCTTGATTGTCATGATGTTAATTAATAAAAGACATCGTTCAATCGTTTTGTTTCTATCTTGTTTTGTGTTATAATAAGCATAGTAATAACCTTAGAGTTATGTACTGTAAAATGTCAATGGTCAAATATTAATTTGAGCTTTGGTTGGAGTAGTACAATAACGACTGCATAGGTAGAGATTTGTATGGATGTATGGAATCGACGTATAAATACAAAATAGGGATATTATGTATCAGATGTGACTTACTATGAGAACACCATATTTGATATTATTATACGAGTGTTATAAGTAGTGTTCAAAAAGGCACACGTCATGGCGCCATATGGCGCAAGATGCGTCTCGGGCTCTCGGCTGTTACGAAATGACTCATAGCGTTTCTGTAAGACATGTTCACGCCATAGCTTTGAGACGCGCATTTTTTGTAAGACATGATTTTTTTTCATTTTTTTTCTTTTTTCTTTTNTCTAATTACATAACTTACAGTTTCAAGAATTCTTAAATGTGTGTGTATATATATAATTCAATATAAGACATAAAAAATTTCCGTCTTATGACACACCTTGAAAAATGTCGCGTCCTCGCTGTGGCGTGTAAGGCTTAAGGTTTGACCTTGTCGTCATGCCTCACGCTTTTTTGAACCTTGGTCATAAATGTTTAGTATGGAATTTTGAGTAGCATACTTTAACACTAGTTTTAATCATTTCGTAACTGGGTCATACATGACATAATAGTACTATCATCTATCGAGATAAGATTTGTTTATCTTGTAGGACGAGAGTATGTCTTCAAGCATGCTGATTAAATGGAAGTTGTGTGGAAGACAATTGGAAATGTTACAAAAGACCATTAATGAAAGAAAGAAGAAATGATGCAGGTTTGTTAACCAACACTAACTGGGTAAGCATTCACAAGGTAAAGATCACCATGTAATGTTTTCGGTCATCAAAATAATATAGTAAGATTGTTAATAAGTGTCTGTTATCTGGTAAGAGTGACCATCCTCACTAAGAAAGGTTGATCCTTTGTCATGTCCATTGTCAGGAATGATTCTCAGTTCTTACCATGTCATGTTCAACCAATAAAATAAGTGACCTAGTTAGTGTCTCGTAAACAGACCTAGATGCTTTCCACACCATTATATCACTACCAAAGTATTCTACTACAATATGTAAATGGCTAGCCTATGAAACTTGCATCCAAAAAGGGCTTCCCAAATCTTTCAACACATCATTTCTATGAGAGAAAAAAGTTTTTCAGCAATACCTTACTAGTATGTTTGTCCAACCCTCATTATGCAAAATGACACCAGCAAAGGACGAAACAAAAAACAATAAAAATCGCAAAAACTAAGATTATGCCGAAACAATATCAAATTTCAGCATTCTCACTTGTATATTGGTATTACTCTTGCCCAGTCATGGGATGAGCATGTTGATTTTTTATGGGTTTTCAAGGCCCTACGCCTAAATGTCCAACGGCTTTCTTTTTGAACAAACCGAATTCTATCACTCTATGAAACTTCATTCTTAAGCTTGCAAAGTTAAAGAGCCTTGAAAACTCATATTTCATGACTAGGTAACGAGTTGAAAAGTCAACCCCAAGCTCCCTTACCAAGTGATACCTATGAAACATGAATTAAATCGTAATGATAAGGATCAAGTAATGTTGATCCATTAGAAAGAGATGGAAAAGGTTAAATAATCTTGACGTAGTACTAAGAACATAGGCAAGTCTCCCTCGCTCCGAAATAGTGAGGAGGTGCATCAAAATGTTGAAAATATCAATATAGTGATATTTGCCCTACACAAGAGGCTACAACATCCCTATAACATAGTTCAACATCATAAGAATATTTTGTTTATACTTTGAATGTTGTTGATGCTACAAAAATGATGCAACAATGTCACTTGAGAAAATTTTAACACACCACTCTTTTCCACTTGCAATTGAAAAGAAGCAACAAAATTTCGTATGCAACAAAATTTTGGATGATTTAAAGCCATTCCAAATCAATGTTGCATTAGTTATTTTCTGATAGCAGCTTGGATAAAAAGCCAACTTGGCAAAATCCAGAAGATGACTTTAACATAAAGGGTATAATGTTGGGTTAAAAAGCTTAAGAAACTTCACAAGATCATGTTCATTGCTAATTAGGTTACAAGTGCAATCAAGTTTCGTCTAGATAAAGGGTAAGAGTTCAATCTAGGTAAAAGTTGACAGAAATGGGTTGTTTAGCAAGTATTTACAGATAAAATACTTTTATCATCTTGTGTTTACCTAGTAAATGAAATAATAATGCTAACCAGATAGATACTCTAATCATATCAGTCTTTAGAAAAACTAGGTGATGTCGACAATATTGACCGCAGTGGCACCAGTCCAACAATAACAATAGACAAACATAGGTCCTTATTTTAATACCACTCAACATTTGAAAAAGAAAAACATTAGTAAGGTAGTAATAAGCAGCCAAACATAACCTTAAGCAGGCCAAGTTGTCTATGTGGATTAACGAGTCTGTATAGATTTGAGAAGTTTTTGTTTTGAAGGGTTTTTTCATAGGTGAAAGGATCATGTTCTTTTAATTTGGAAAGACAGGTCCCAACAAACCTTGGCTTTCTACATAAAGCTCCCTCCTAATAGCTTACTAAATAAGCCACTTTCTATATCATTAAACCACTACCAAACAATCATGTATAGACCAAATAAGCTATGAGTCCTATTAAGCTTATTAAGCTGCTAACAAACAAACCCTAGATCACTTGGCTAGTCTTCCATATGGCATTTAATGGGTTGCTTTGCTTATATCAATTTGGTTTTGGTTCACATAGTTTCTTATCAACTGCAATTTTGGTGTGTTTTCAATATTTCACTAACCAAAAACTTCGGTCAGATTATATATCATAACATTATTTTTTGGACAAAATAAATACTCAAATTTACAAATTCAGAGGTGGACCTGAAAAAGTTGCAAGAAGAAAACGCAGTTTACCAAACGCTTACCAAGTAAGAATGGCAAGAACCGAAAATCTTGCCAGTAAGTGAGAATATTCTTACTTGGTAAGCACAAGCACCTACCAGGTAACAGACGCTTAACTACAATCCATTCTGATATCAAGAATGTTACCCGATATGGTAAGTGAGGTTTTGTAACTCTTGTCCATAAGCTCTTATGTGAAAAGAATTTGGTAAACAACCCCTAAATAACAACTAAAACAGACCTTATTGGTCATCCAAAGACAATAACATAAGCTCTCTTCTACTTTGTTTAAGCAACAACAATATCGTACACACCATATTACAGAACAAGGGTGCAACACTTGTTAACTATATTGAGAGCATATCAAGTACAGAGGTATCTATATAGCAAACTAAATCATGATTGCAATTCAGAAAATCATCGATCAACCTTGTTCTTTGTAAGGAGTCCAAATCAATTTGCTAACATCGACCTCCAGACCACCACGACCAGCAGCTTTTAGATGACGGTCTAAAACCTTTGGATCTGCACAAATCACGTGCTGCCCTTTCCTGTACTGTATCAGTTCTAACGCCTGAAGAGTTGCCAGAATGTCTTCCGCCTTTATGGCCGTCATGTCACTAAGCTCCTGAATAAACAAAAAAGTTCATAATACAAAACAAACCCAACTTTCCAGTTTTAAAGGGCATAAAAGACAGACAAAAAAACAAGTCGATTTTCTCATAACAAGAAACTATACTAAAAAAAATCCATCCATTTGATCCTCACAATCCCACAACCATGCAAAAGTAGTGGCACTACTTATAGTAGTAGTGGTGCCACATCTCATCTTAGAAGACATGTTGAGAAATGTCTCAAGCAAATGAATTGCGATATTGAAAATTATTGCATTTCTAGTTATCAATCTAATGGTGGTACTACTAACATCTTTAAGAAATCCCAATACTAACTTTGAGAAGGTACACAGCAATTAGTGTTTTGGTTGTGGCCGGAACACGCTTTTGCTACTTGTGAGGAACCTGTGGGTTTAGGTAAATGGTTTCAGTTATGTGTCCCCAATTCAACGCTATTTTTTTTTGGATAAGGTTCATCTAGGCTTCGCCTAGACTATATCCTTGGCAATTTGGAACTGAAAGAAAATTCGGTCGTCTGAGACTAAGCCTGGCCACAAGATGCGCACGAAGGGATT
>LUCG01220800.1:0-11352 GCA_001633085.1 Carthamus tinctorius
GTGGCTAAGATTGCTCCTCGTTTTTTCTTAAAAAGTTATGTTTCTCGCATCAACCTTTCTCTATGTGTATATATATGTACGAGTATGTGTATATATATCTTGAATATATGTATGTATGTGTGTATAGAGGAAAGTTCAAATGTAAACCACTTTTTGGTTGTGAACGTGAGGACAGCCGAGAACNGGTTGTCCTCACGTTCACAACCAAAAAGTGGTTTACATTTGAACCCACCCCTGTGTGTATATATGTATGTATACATGTATGTATCAGAATACCATAGTTTTCTTCAAGTTGGGAAGGTACTAAAACATTTGCAGGAAAAGTATGAGAATGCAGAAGTAAACTTACGGTATCTGCCACAACATGGTCCAATGAAGGTACGTATCCGTGCAAGCCATCACTCCCTCCATGACCTAAAATATGGAGAAATTTACAAAATCAAGTACCAACACTAGCAAGGTACACAATGGAAGAAAAGAGTAGCAGGCCAATAGAAACTCAACCATTGCACTCCTTTGATCAATTGATCCTAAATGAGAGTTTGACGATTTAAATTTCTTTTGAAGGATATGGTAATTTCAACATACCCTCAACTAGTGATTTAAATCCCTCGATCCTAAATTAGATACATATATTTTTGGCAATCTACCCATGATTAACACGAAGAAATGATCAACATCGACTTCCACAACTAAAGAGGTACCTAAGTGATCCTTCCAAAGTAATCCCACGTTTCAAACAACAGGCACATTTAAAGCAACAAGGAGCCTTATTCGGTTTGATTCTTGTATGATAGGTGACAACATCAAAGAAAATGTGTGTGCAAAATGTAAGGGCAATGAAAATAGTAGTAGCATTGCAAGTCTGTAACCCGCTTTTGATGGCAAATGGCAGAAAAAAAGTTATCGTTAAGGCCAATAGTCATCCAGTAGAACAAGTATAACATAACATACCTACCTATCCAGTCCATTGCATATACTCCAAAGTTACAGGAGTTGAGTTGCCTTGCAAAATCAGCATATCTCCCACTGAAAATACGAATCGTGTGATAAATTAAATATACTATTTAGGAAACAAAGAAGCTTAAGCAGTGGTCAAAACATACATACCATGATCATGAGCTATATAATAACTCACCATCTCCAAATATTAATAAGGTCAGAAAAATGAAGGGGGGATATCACTCTTACCTGTGCTCATTTAGTCCATGTATAATGATCAAAATGCCCCTGGAATGAGGAAGGCAGCAAAATTAGCAATAAAGCTATTGAAACGGCAAGATTTTGAGTATGTGTTTCACTGAATGGAAAAAAACAAGTGCTTGAATTTGTTCTTAATTTTTCTAACGTGCAAATACCTGATCTTCAGATTATAAGAACATTTAGCTTTCAGGCAGAGTTCGTGATTATCACAGAGACAAAGAAAATAGGTTGATAAAACGCAGGAGTGGAACACTATAAATTCTTTAGGTCCAATCAATTCAATTGCTTTTTCAAAGTTCAAAAGTAAAAGATTCTTTTAACATCCGAGAAAGATGTCGTGATTAAATTGAACTTCAAAGAAGTACCCCGAATAACAAACATCGGGGTGGAACCCTTTGATCTAAAAAATACTGTAGATGCAATGCAAGAGATAAAAAAGGAACAAATGCTTTCCTTTTTGCCATTTTTTTCATCTGTAAAGTGTTAATGGACACACCTCATTTGTCTGACTCTAGGTAATCTAATATTTCTGTCATGCATCAATTCTATTACAAGTTATCTTACCTATCAATCGATGCACTCTTTTTTATTCGTGATTTCATAGTTAGGCCTTGAAGCTCGAAAAATTGCAGATATAGGCCATTTATTTGGAGCAGAGGGAGTAATCAAATTGACAACTAACCTGTGATGACTAATAAAGCAGAACTTACATCATCACTAGAACCATTTCTGTGGAAACTAATGCCCAAATTTCCAAGTTATGCCTCACAATCCAAAGCCTAAGTTGTAGTGATCTAGTAACATCTAGTAAGCTACCATACGAAATCTCGAATACTTTGTCTAACTTACCGAGCACCAAATACGAAGAACATCTAAATAAAATAAGATCACTGAAATTCTAACCACTACTTGCCAAAATCCTCCAATCCAACCAATTATACACACAGATTATCATAATATCACGCTTTACAATTGCATAATATAAGGTTTCAAAATGAAATTTGCAACAAATTCTACGATAATCAGGCAATATAACAAAGTCTACAAGACTTATACTTTACCTAATCTCATCTGCAACCGGAACATCTAGTAAGCTACCATACATCTCAAATAGTTTTTTCGTGCTAAAAAACTATGAACATCGAAATAGAAAAGCGATCACTGAAATTCTAACCACTACTAGCTGAAATCTTCCAATCCAACCGATTATACACACAGATTACCATAACATAACGCTTCACAATTGCATAATATAAGGTTTCGTAATGAAATTTGCAACAATTCTACGATAATTACTTAATTAGGCAAAATATAACGAAGCCTACACAGACTTGAATACTTTACCTAATCTCACCGGCAACCGGAATCCACGACCGGCAAAACAAGGCGTTCCGTCCGGTGCCGTAGAACAACGACGTGGCGGCGTGGCACTGGCTAGTCCAGCCGTCGTCGTCATCATCGACCGGCGACGGCTTCACCATCTGAATCTCCTCAGCGAGAGCTCGTCGCCGGAGAACATCCTCCTCGATTTCTCTCCTCCTGAACGAAAACTTCCGCTTCGAGGACGGAGAGGACGGCGGCGGAGGGCGGTGGTGGTGCTGTCGACACCGCCGGAGATGGAAAATGAACCAGAGGATGATCGATTGGAAGAAGATGATCGCACGGCGGATGGACGCCGATGAGAACATCGATCGGCGGACGTTTTTGAAGACCGGGATGATCCGGCCGCTGGCGCCGGAGGTTAGCTCTTCCACCTGTACCGCTGCTCCTCCGTCCATGGTGATGATGACTACCGGACAGATGTTGGAGTATGAAAGAGGAGAATGGGTTTTCTCTTATAACGCGTAGAGGGGGTAAAAGTGTAAATTAAGTCCTTGTTTTTTAATATATGTGCAAAATAAACCCCTATAGTTTCTGAAATTGCAAATTAAGCATTAAAAATAAAAATTCATAATACATAAAAGATTAAAATATTTGGAGTGAAGTTCACTCTTGAAACCAAAAGAAAAACTTATTATGCTTTATATTTTATAATATTATTATTCTATTATAAAATACTATATATAAATAAAATTATTTATATTTTGTATAGAAAATAAGAAAACATTAATAGAGAATTAAGAAAGAATCAAATGGCTAAACTGCTTCTAATTTAATTGGACTTAATAGAAGAATTAACAGTAGTTGGAAGAAGGGATGGAAATCATTGAGAAGGTGACAGATGTAAGGAACAAATTTGTTAAAATAAGGTTAAGGGCAAAACCATTAAAAATGACAAAATGTTAAGAACCAAGAATGAACTTTACGCTAACGATCTGTGGAAAAAGGGTTCCTAACTCACAACCTTGAGCTGACCCAACCCAAAAATATTGTGCGAGAATTAAATCAAGTATGAACCAGAGAGACGGAGACTATTTGATCACAAGGCTCTAACTATAAGTATTAGAGGTGATGATTCAATACTTAGTCGAAATTTAGCTAAGTTTAAGAACAATATCAAAAAGGTTTCCACTTTTTCGAAATAGGTCCAACCAAAACGTCCTAAAACTTAAAATTGCTAAGTTAAGGAGCACTTATCTGTCTCCTAAACCCTACTAGGGGCGTTGTCCTAAGATCTTGCAAGGGGCGCAACCCACTTGACTCCTACCTTAAGACGATCTAAGGTGACAAATACAACATTTGTGAGTGTCCACTCTACACCTCATAACTCCCTTATGTTGTCATATGACAACTTAAAAAAACCACAATGACACTGAAATTATTGATGACCCTAAAATGACTTACATGATAATTTACATACAATACCTTGGTTATGTTGGTTTTGTATTTAAATATTGTCATTCTAATAAAGAAATTAAAATCATTCTATTTAAAATTTATAGAAGTAACTGTGATATCTTTTATAAGTTATAAAGTTACAAATCGTATTTTCATGTGCTATCATAAATGTAAAGTTTTGTTTCGATAATTTTGGCAATGTTCCTTTTGATATATCTCAGTCTCATTTTTCTTGACGTGAAAGGAAGTATATAATTTTACTTAACAACAACATATAAAAACTATTTAAATTCAATTTAAAACCATTGTTTCAAATATTGTATATGAAATTGTTTAATGTTTACGAATATTGGTTGGTGACCACATAAAACATGCACCTCAATAATGTCTTGAATGATAGCATGTCTTTACTTACATGAAACCCTTAATTTAACGGCTTAGAATGACTTTCTAAATAAGGAAGTGGTCCAAGCAAGAAAAGAACGTGAGAAAGAATTGCTACCAATCTTTTTAAATGACAGAATTTTGAAAATGAAAGATTAAATTTGTAAACTAACATATTAAAAAAATGATGTGACGGTCAAAATTAAAATGACATCATTTTTTGTTATGGCATAAGGTACAATGGAAAAGTGAGTAGGTCCACACATCCGTTGTAGAGTTTGATGAAAAGTGCATGTCTATATATACATACACAATATAACTGAAATCCTTTTTATATGGCATTAACTTGGAACCATGCCTCTGATGAGTATGGAGGAATTCCTCCATATTCCGGGGTTTTAAATGAATGAAACACATAAGGAGTTTTCGAAAGGAAAATCGAGAAGAGATGGAATTCGTGGTCTTTCAGAGTGTGTACATATACATAAGAATTGAAACATTCACAACACAAGAAATATACATCCATCCCTTCTTACGTTTCCTATCAAAAATATTTTTCTAACATATATACATATATATATATATATATATATATATGAAGTAAATTAGTTTAATCTATAAGAACATCTATGATAAATTCTCTATAAAAGAATTTAATTAGAAAACTAAAAGTCAAAATCTCTTAAAAAGAATTACTCTAACTCTAAGACCATCAGTATCGCTACCTCTAAACCCTGATGTCACTCAGCGTCACCTCAGCTTTTCTTTTTCCTACCACTTTTACCCTAAAGTGGAGTACCACAACCCTAAACTAAACCAATCTTTACCCCACCTTTTTTTAATTAATATAAGAGAGAGAGAGAGAGAGAGANGGAAACCCAAAAGCCAACCCGTCGAATGAACCCGCTCGCCGGCGTACCACCAAGGCACCAACCCGCCTCACCCATTGAACCATGCCGCTCGAAACCTGCTACCCAGTATAGATAACCTAATAGATCATTGGATTATCTCCATTAGAGATTTTCAACATTCATTATATTATAAAAATGTTCTATAATTTATCATAATAACATAATTTTCACAAATAATTATATAAAATAATAATAATTCAATTTCATTGATAGAGATAAATAACAAATAATTTCTTTCTTTGCATATCAAGTTTTTTATTTTATTTTATTTTTTATTTTATAAAGAACAATATAGAATCATATTAAAATAAAAGAAAAAATAAAACTCAAATCTTCATTATTTTAAAAGATCCATTAACATACCATGAATATGAATATTTATTTATGTGTTTGATATTAAACCGCTTGTCAAACTCAAATTAATGGAGGAGACGTGATGGGGGAATTCATGATGAGGTTGAAGATGTCATGTGGTTTTTTTTTCTTCATATTAATCACACCAAGGTATGGATCACATTCATTGTTATTCATAATGTTTTAATCTCTATATTTTTATTGAATTATCTTTCTTTATCTTTGCATTTTTTAAATTGTAATTTATTTTTGAACGACAATATATTAAAAAACTAGCAAGATGCTAGAAATTACAACGAAAATATAAAAAAGATTAACCATGAATATCTAAACCAAAACATTCGGGAATACCAACACAAGGACGAATCCTACCATGCTAACCAAAAGACTCGCAAGCCACTTAAGGGCAACCACCTGGAGGACACGAAACCAAACCCTGACCGACACACTGAACACGTACTCCCTCTACAAACCACGACCTACTTCTAACAAAGCTATTACAAAAACCACTTAAAACTAGGACCGAGCAACCAAACTCGCGAAACTTGAATCGAAATCACGACCACCATGCCACACTTTAACCGAGCCTACAGTCATCGAACAAAACCATACTGTAATTTTTATTGTTATGCTTCATTCATTGTTATTGTTATTTTTATGATTTATAAATCATTTTTAATTCATCTTTGTCATATATAATTTGTTATTATATTAATCTCGTATATTCAAAAAGTAAGAACTACGTTTACAGACGATAATAACAAAAATTACAAATTATAAATAGGAAAACTATAAGGATAATATTTGAAAATCTTAACAAATTAGAAGGACAAAAACGTAATTTCATTTTGTATATTATAATATTAGAACATATTTTAAATATTTAAATTATCAATGAATCTATTGTCATGTCAAATTAATTATGCATTTAAATATGTAAACATGAATGTATGAAGTTCATACCTACACATCCCTTTATCCCAAAATTGGAGAAGGAAAAAAAAAGTTAAATTAATTAATACTTAAGGTAAATTGAAAACATTCTTCTTTTTCATAAAAAACATTTTTTAATAATATGAATATGTTAATAAAAAATAATTGTCACAAGAAAATAACCAAAAGAAGGCCCAAACTCAAGTATATAATAATTGTCACAGGGCTTGTAGCCTAACGACATTTGGTGTTATTGAGTGGTGTCCCATTTACTTATAGTTGTGGGTTCGAGTTCAATTGTAGACGTTGAAGTAGATTTAGGAGTAGGTTTAAAAAGTGTATGTTGGCCGTTTAAAAAAAGAAACAAATATATAATAATTAGTAAACATGATTCTACTCCTTCTGGCCTTCATACATTTTTTGCTTTAAAATTAAACCTTAAATTGATTGCCGTGTAATGAAATTAAAACACATTGACCTATAAATTATCCAATGTTTGACATTCTAGTTGCTTCACGCAACAAAAAGATGAAATTTCAATGCTTACTAGTAAAAGACAAAGTTTTCTTATAGATTTCCGAAAAAAATTCTGATTATTTTAAGTTTCAACGAAGTTTACTGTTTTTTATAACAATCTTATCCAATTTCATATTTTCTTGGTTCTTTCACAACATTAATGCAAGGTTATTTTTATAATAAGATCTAAAAATTGACACCATTATTTCTAACCTTTTATAAACGACTATATCCATAAAAGTTGTTATATCATGTATTTATATGGTCAAAATTTATAAATAATTAAAGAAATTAAATAAAAAGGGAAAGACGTGTTGAGCTAGAAGGAGAGAGTGGACCACATGGGGGAAAAATTATGGTGACCTAATAATTAGTTTGACTATTTCATAGTATTTCAAGTTATTCAAACTTCAAAACATGAAACTTGTATACATTTGAAGGTTTAATAAGTCATGTTTTAAGAGGTGTTATGCTTTTATGGTCTCTAGTCTTGAAGGTTGGTTCGTTTTACTTCTTGTAAATCGGGCTTGTTTAGTTACGGTTCGTTTTTTGTCTGATGATTTGTTGTGTTAAGGGGTTTAGTCTGGTCGGGTGTCTAGTTTGATGAGTCTCATGGTGTTGTTGCTCTCGGTTTCATTCAGAGTCGTAGTAGGAACTTGTCTGGTGTAAAAATATTGGTGTACTCCGTTGGTTGGGTTGATATAATGTTGCCGTTTAAAAAAAATTATCATTTATTTTTTTACGAAAGTAGTTTTGTAATGTTACAAATATTTAAGGCCATTTGTGTAGTAGTGGTATTTGGGTTTATATGTTTTATGTTTAACCTTAAAATTTGGAGATGTGGTTTTTATAAATGAATTATATTTTATTGTAGAGGATGGTGGTATTATTAAAAGATTTAGGTTTTTTAGAGGAGGATTTGATATATAGTAGGTTTTTATGTAAAATTGTATATTGTATACCAAATCAGGTATACTTATATCCATATATAACAATATTTGATTTTACCTTTATCTAGAAACAAAATCTTCTTTTTCATTTTCTAAGATAAGCAGACTTTGAAAATTTTATTTTGATTTCAATTAACAATCTTAATTATTAACCAAGACCCTAATCTTCATTTGGAGTCTTGGTTTATTTAAATGGGTTAAATGATTTGATTTTGCTATTTGAGAAGGGTTTGAATGAAATGCCTTAAATGGTGTTTTGAAGTTAAAACTTTCAAGAATGGTGTTCTAATCTCCTAATTGATACCTCTATATTAAATGAGTTACAATCACATAGAAATGACTTGAAGAAGCCTTGAAATATCAGAACTTAGCAACATCTTCAAACATTACTGATATGCTCTAAAGTAACTGCAAAAACATAGTTACATAACATATATGTTGATGGCTTAAATCTTAACAACTAAAATATTCCCAACTTTCGTTGATGATGAAAATGATATAAAACATTCTAATCATCAAAACTTGTATGACAATTAGGCAAAACCTAACTCACAACCGAATCGACATACTTGAACTAAGCTACTAATATACTCTAACAAGTACACTACCACTAATTGGCTTAAACACTTACACAACACTAGAGACATTTATATACAACAAATATATTGACCCTAACAAGTCGTTATTATTCGTCTCAATTTGTTACAAATTAAGAAATATTTGTTTAATGAAAAGTCATAAAAGAAGCGAAACAAATTAGAACCTTCAACAAAGAAATCGAAACATTATAAATAAATAACACTTGAGCTATATTTGATAACCATAAACTAGCTTATAAGTTAACGTATTATAAAATTTATTAAACCGTTTTGATGATAAGTTGTCTTACCGAAATGCTATATACTTGATTACATATACATATATAAAATTAATATAATCAAATTGAAATTATATCATTTAACATATTATATGTTTTAATATTCTTTAAGATATAGTTTGTATTAGTGAACATATTATACTATTAATGATTTGTTTTAATTATTTTATAAATCTTATAACTGGTTAATTTTTTAATCTGTTCCTTTTAGTAATTTTACATTAGCGGACTTATTAACTAATTTATCAAACATAACCATCTATTACATATTGATAGAATGGAAAAAAGCCTATTGGTTATGAATTTGGGAAGGGGGGTATGGGGAAGTAAGAGTGATGCCCCCTTCATTCCCAGTGGTTTAATCAGGAATAAAATACTGGTTTCTAAGGGAATGAGCCTATTATATTATAGAATACCAAACAGTTTTCTTTTACTATTATTCTCATGAATTACTGCTTAATACCTCTGACCAAACCTATATACCGTAAAATTCGGAATTATGCAAATTTCGTTATGTGTTTACGGAGGTTGTGGCTCCAATATTTTCACTTGTTGCCCCGAGATACCAATTCAATGGTGCCAACGAAAGAGGGATTCGGTTTCTAGATATCCAGCGGCTCTCGTAGCCAAATACACGGACCCATTGGTGTACATACACGGGTCCTATGAGAATCCGAACGGGCCATGAAATCCTTTGGATCTCGTCTCACTTGATGCGTAGCTATAAGTCGGTGACGGTACCCTTCTTTGTCCTTCACAGAAGAGCGGACAAAGTGACGAATCCCCTTGCTTTTGAGAACCTCTACAACTTGGCAGCTTCAAAGTACAAGGACATAAAGCTGTTCGACGGGTTCTTGCATGACCTCCAGTTCGAGCCCGAACGTGAAGAGATCGCGCAAGACATCATAGATTGGATGGTGAGGAAGCTAAGCTGCCATCATTCTTGAAAGGTGAAATAAATAGTAGGTAATAATGTTGAAAGAATATTATAGTGTGCATGTATGTGTATGGATTTGGATTTGGATTTTTGGTGCTTGATAGTGATCATGTGTTTAGAAGGAAGATTCTCCATGCAGTTGTTGTTTCATAAACAACAAATCTATTCAAATTTCGTGATATTCAATCACGCGAAAACACATCATTCGAACTTCACTAAGAGTTCGAATAACTTTTTCAAAGGTAGAGTTCTAGCTTGATGCTTGTTAATGGGCTCAACCTTGTGATGGATTAACTCGTTTATTGGCTCAAGGTCGACGAAGTAATCTATTTTTCAAAGGTAGAGTTCAAACTTCACTATGTGATTTATGAACACATAAACATGTTTCACGAAGAAAAAATGTATGCTCGAATGGCTAGGCTCTACTCGAAAATTTTAATCGACTAAGCCGAGTCAAAGATTGATGTTATGAAGCTTGATTTTTTACGTTAAACGAGTTCAATTTTGTGTTCGAGATCGACTCAAGCTCGGGAGATTATTAAACTTGAGTATCTCGTTTATTGGCTCAACTCGTTTTTCTAGACATTATCCCTAATGTCTCTTGGTGGAATTTTATGATTTACCTTCTTTGTCAGCAAGTTTTGCAACTCAACCACTAGATCATCGCTAGCCTTCCCCAGTTCATCATGATGTCAAGTTTTCAGAGGCTTTGGCATGTAATCAGCGGTCGAACTTGTTGCCAACGCCATCCTCACATCCGCCACCATCGTCTCCTTTTCATCTTTTTTCGTCATGGTTTGGTTCCAACATCGACGGGTGCAAATGGAGGTTCATCATTCCAGAGGAATCAATACCTCCTGATTTCAAAAGTAACGAACTAGAAGCATAAGAAGCCTCATCCATAGGCTCCGAAGATGCACAACGCATATGGGTTTCTCCGTCCCCGCAGATTTCCGATTTGCTATCACCAATTTTCCTAGTTGACTCATCATCTTTGTTAAGCTTGTTCTCTAAAGAATTCTTGGCTCACAAGTGTTCTTGTGTTTTCGCAAATCACGAGGTTTCTAGTTTGAACCCTTCCGTATGTGTGTATACATAGATACATATATACATACATACATACATATAGGGTTGTTTTATTTACAAACCACATAATTCAAACAAACTATACAAACCAATCATAACGGTTCATCTAGTATAATAAATATCTGATTTCATTTTGTTTTCTAATTTAAAGTCATGATCATTATGAATGAATATTATCAGCTTCCATATATATCTCAGTCTAATCATGAAGCACGATAAAATTTCCATAAATATTTCTAAAATTTTCTAATATAATGGTTTGTATAGTTTGTTAAAATTATGTGGTATGTAAATGAAACGTCCCTTATATATATATAGGGGTGGCTTCAAATGTGAACCATTTTTTGGTTGTGAACGTGAGGACAACCGAAAGCGCGACACGTGGCGGTTTTGAGTGTGGTCCCCCCCTTTAATTCAATGCCC
>LUCG01220802.1:281-11068 GCA_001633085.1 Carthamus tinctorius
GGCAAGAATATTCTAGAAGTAGCTCACTTCGCGGCGCGAAGCTATGTTCTTCGCGATCGCGAAGTGCTCTCTGGATCTACTTTGCTCATTTTTCATGCTTTTTCGCCTTTTTCGTACTTTTTTGTTCGATGGCCTCCAATTCCTACAAAACTCGTATTCAGTAGTTTTCATGAGTAAACAATATCAGAAATGGGTTAAAACGGGGAATAATCATGCAATTCAGAACGACCAAAACATGTATAATTTTGGAGTTATCACATGTCAACCGTCGATTTTTGAAGGAAAGAAGGATCCAATGGCTAACACCTATTGGATTTATGAGGTGGAAGGTGCATACTGCACTAGTTTCTGTACGGCGGAAGTAAATGTCAGGTTGCTGTGAGCTGCTTAGAGGATCCGCAAAAGATTGGTGGAACTTGATTGTTCGGTCAATAACAAAGGAGCAAGTGGAGAGTATGATGTGGGAGCAATTCTCTGGTCTTTTCAGAGAACAGTATGTATCTATGATAGAGGTAGAAAGGCTGACCAGCGAATTGTTATCGATGGTGCAACCTACTGAGTCGGTGAATGAGATTACCGACAAGTTTTTAGAGCGATCACTCTTTTGCCCGGAGTATGTCGCGAATGAGAGGATGAAGATGTACAGATAGGCTGAGGTGTTAAAGCCATAGATAAGAAAATTTATGGTGGCAGCAAGGTGCATTGATTTTCATCAGATGCATGAGGTAGCTCAGGATAAAGAGCTCGATTTGGGGTAGCAGGGAAGAAGAAAGAAGGCGGAACAAACTCAGACTCAATCTCATCATGCTAGTAAGAAGTTCAAGTTGGCAAGCCAGAAAACTGAAGAAGAAAATATTATCGGAGTGTTCAAGGTGCGGACGACAACATTGGGCGAGTGCAGAAAGGGTACCGGAGTTGTTACAAGTGGTGAAGTCAGGCCGTCTTAGCCGGGACTGCAAGGAAGCCGCAAAGCTCTTTTTAAAGTGCTTCCAACCATGTCACTTTGCGAATTAGTGCCCAGTGTATACTGTACCAGCCCAAAAATCTAGGCCTAACGCCTGTAAAGATGGTTGAAGGGAGATCGGGTAAGAAGGTTAATGTTCCCAGAAGCCGGGGACGAGTTTTCTAGATAACGGCAGATGAAGCCAAGGTGGAACCAAATATCGTGATAAGTATCTTTCATCTTTAATATATGAGCCTTGATATTTTGTCAACAGTGCTGTGGTGGATTGGTTAACACTCAGGGGGTTCATAGCGCCCTAACCGAGTTCGAGCATTCCTGTGCGCATGCCTGGGGACATTTAAGTGGGGCCATGTTTAGCCCCCAAAATTGTCGGGGACTAGTCGGGCTTTGGCCCGGACACCCTTCCAAAAAAAAAACTCAATGCCTGCGCTTATGTTAATTGATACCGAAGCTAGTAAGTCACTGGTTTCCTCATCTTTTGTAAAAGTTTCAGTCTGGTAAAGGATAGACTAGAGAATCATTTGGAAGTAAAGATAGCTGATGAGAAGAGTCTGTTGCTTAGAGAAGTATTTAAGGGTAATGTAATAGAGATAGAAGAGGTGAGGTTTTATATCGACCTCATTCCTTTTGTGATGAAAGAAGTCAATGTAATAGTTGATATAGATTGGCTTGGTTGTCATCAAGCTCGTTTTGAATGTGAAAGACAGCAGATACTGGTTGATCTCTAAGTGGGGGAGAACTGATTATTATGGGAAAGAGAAAGAAAGGACTACCATAGGTGAGTTCTTTGGCTAAAGTTAGAAAGTATGTGCAACGTAAGGGAGCCAGTTACTGGCTTTCGTGATAGATAGTCTAGATGAGAAAACGAAGAAAGCAATGGCTGATGTGCTAGTGGTTAGAGGGCTCAATAAGTTAACCTTGAAGGTTAGATACCCGCTACAGAGGATGGATGATCTTTCGGTCAGCTTCAGGGAGTCGCATGGTTCTCGAAAATAAATCTTCGCTCAAGGTACCATCAGTTGAAAATCAGAGAGGAGGATGTACACAAGACGGCTTCGGAACCGGATATGGACATTATGAGTTCGTCTCACTGGCGACATTTATGGATCTAAAGAATAGAGTATGTATACTAAGGTTGGATAGGTCGATGATCGTGTTCATTGACGATATACTGACCTATTCCAAGTCCGAAGAAGATCACGTAAAGAAATTGAATGAAGTGTTAGAGACGTCATGAAGGGAACAGTTGTATGCAAAGTTCTCTAAATATGATTTCTGGTTACAAGAGGTTCAATTTTTGGGCATCTTGTCAACCGTGAGGGCATCAAGGTAGAACCGACCAAAGTAGGAGCAATCATGAAATGGGAGACCCCAAAGATTTCCAATGAAATCAGGAGTTTTCATGAATCAACAGATCTTGAGCATGCGACAACAGAGTTGGTTATATGTTGTAAGGAGCTATGCCTGTGAGATCCTCTACCACCCAGAGAGAGAAAACGTGGTAGTAGATGCTTTGAGCAGAAGAACCGATAGTGTTCCTCTTAGAATACCCTTGATGAGGTTGACAGTGACGACATCACTTGTTGATCTGTTAAGATAGTCTCGAAGTGAAGCAGTTAAGGGTGAGAATTAGAAGAAAGAAAGAATCAAGGGTCAAATAGCTCAGTTAGTACCTGATAGTTGTGGTCTTCTGACCTGATATGGCTGTGTATGGGTGCCAGTGTCAGGCGAGGCTAGACATACCTTGTTAGATGTGGCTCATAAATTGAAGTTCTCTATTCCTCCTGGTGCTACTATAATGTATAGAGACCTGGGGTCAGATTACTGGTGGCCAGGGATGAAAAGAGATGTTGCAAAGTATGTGGACAAGTGCTTGACGTGTTTTAGAGTGAAGGTCGAGCACCAGAGGCTGTACGAAAAGCTTCAGCCTTTAGAGATACTGGTCTGGAAGTGCGAACATGTGACGATGGATCCGATTACAAAGTTCCCCCGTACCCCTAAGAATCATGCTATATGGGTGATTGTAGATAGACCGACCAAAAGTGCTCATTTCATTGCTATATGAGAAAGTGTTTCCTCAGAAAAGTTAGTAGGCATTTATGTCAGTGAAGTGGTGTCTAGGCATGGTCTGCCAGTATCTCTGATATTAGATAGAGACGCCCGGTTTACGTCATGATTCTGGGGAAAATTTCATGAGGATTTGGGCACCAGGGTTCAGTTTAGTACCGCATTCCACCCACAGACAGATGGACAAAGCGATAGGACGATACAGACTTTCGAGGATATGTTACGAGCATATGTGTTAGATTTTTGGGGGTAGTTGGGACACCTATTTACCATTGGCCGAATTTTCGTATAATAACAATTTCCACACCAGTATCGGTATGGCTCCGTATGAGATGTTGTACGGGAGGAATAGAACTCCCATTTGTTGGGTAGAAGTGGGTCAAAGAGAGTTGGGCAGTAATGAGATAGTTTAGAAGGCGGCCGAGAGTATTCAGATAATATGAACCCAATTATGGGATATATGATAATATGTTGTATATATGTTTTGTATAGGTGTTCGGAGCTATATATCTGTGAATTATGCAAGTGCGTGTTTTACTCACATCGCTGTCAGGTGAGTACATTAACATGTGCATCTATGGATTATATGTACTAATTGTGTATGCATGAATGTGGTGAATAAGACTGGCATGTAATATTTTGATAGGACTTATTGTAGTGGTATGTGGCCACCGTTAGGACTAGTATGGTGATAGCCTGGTACCAGTCTCTATTGTGTTCTTAATTGTATTGAGCCGTAAGGACAAAGGGTTATAATGCATGTCCAGTACTTGTTATGTGCTTGTGAGTATGTGATATGTGATTGGTATAGGGTATAGGTTTGTACTCACTAAGCTTCAAGCTTACCCCATGGGGATTTTATGTTTTCTATGGCAGGTATTCCTTCTGGTGGGGAAGGACAAAGCTCACGTGTGATGCTCCGACGCCGGCAAAACAGTTCAGCAAACTAACGCAGACACTTTTGGGATTTGAAAATAAATTAGAATATTAATACCGTTTTGTTGATCTTGCGTTCAAAACCCGAATGTTATTATGGTTTAATTTGTTAAATGTTGAAACAAGGTTTCGTTTAGACAAACCGGTTATATTTAAAATGGGTGATGGTGGTTTATTTATCAACTTATATTTTTATCTCGCTTCCGTTATACAAAGGTTACTTTTTAGTTAAATATTATGTTTTAAAATTTAGGGATGTTACAACTTGTGATACATCTGTTTGGAATGACACTCGTTTTGATGCAGCAAAGATGGCGTGGTTGCATGGTCCATCTATGGCCTCGGTGGCTAATGCTTTTAAGCCACGTAGTATCCTTAAGAAACCAAATGAGGGAGTCAACATGGGATCAAATCGGTTTAGTGCTTTAAGCACAAAGGATTCGGCAGAGGGGACGACAAAGGAAGCTAAGGCGAAGCAAGTTTTTCGAGCTCCGATGGGGTACGGTACATCCTAAATCTTCTAGTAAATCATGTTAAACTTCGCTTGTTGGAACATACGTGGCCTTAATGCACGAAGTAAACAGTTGGAAGTCAAGACTGTTTTATACGAAAATAAGGTGCCTTTTTATGCTATTCTTGAAACTCGTCTAAATGATTATGTTTGGGTGATATATGCTCTTTCACGTTTGGTCGATGGGGTTGGATGTCAAATGTGGCACACTGTAGTAGGGGTATCCGTATGATTCTTGCATGAAATGTATCCATTATGGATGTTGTTCTAATTGATGCTCACGCCCAATATATGCATTGCATGGTTTGGCTTCGGGGTAAACCAGATCCGTTTTATCCTACTGTCATCTATGGCGCAAATACTAGGGTTTCTCATAGGGAGTTATGGTCTCGTCTTCGTAAAGTAAAGTGTTATTGGGAGATAAACCTTGGGTTGTCATGGGTGATTTCAACACCATGTTGTTTCCTTAATATGTGTTTGGAGGATGTGGAGGTGTTTGACATTCGATATTCGGGCATTCAATTTTCGTGGTGTCAAAATCCGATAGGTGGTCATGGCATAAACCGTAAGTTTGACCGTATTATGGCGAATACTGAATTTTGTTCGATGTTTGCGGATGCGGCTGCATGTTTTTTTACCGAGAGGTGTTTCTGACCATTCTCCGGGATTACTACGATTTCATGGAGGGATTATCAAGAAACGATGGGGCTTCAAATTAGACAACATGGTGGCTACCCATCTTGATTTCTTGCATATGGTTGAGGGATTATGGAGTACTCCTATTGGGGGGGACGTCCATGGTTTCTTTTCTTAAGCGTCTGAAATTGCTTAAGTCACCTTTGCGGAGATTGCGCTCAAAGTTTGGAGATGTTTCTTCCCGTGTTGCCAAGCTTAGGCATGAGGTTTCAGTTATCCAAACTAGTTGCGATTTGGATCCTGATAACCCTCTTTTGCTTGAAGATTTAGCTTATTGGATAATGGCATTTCAGCAAGCAAAGTTAGATGAGGAGATATTTTGTAGATAGCGGGCTAAAGTAAAATGGTTGAACAAGGGTGATGGCAACACGAGGTTCTTTCATAGTGTGATGAACGAAAGAAGGGCTACAGCTTACATTGCTGCAATACATGACATGGATGGTATTTCGCATTATGGGGACGAGGTTCCAAGGGTGTGTGTTGATTATTTCAGGGGCATTTTGGGAGTTGAGGACGTGCAAGTCAACCCGACAATGTATCCTGGTTGGTTCACACGTAAGTTGACCCTACAAGATTCTCTTTATATGATTCGCCCGTTTACAGGTGTGGAGATAAAATTGGCCTTATTTAGTATTGGGAAGGATAAAGCCCCTGGTTCGGATGGTTTTTCTTCTTTGTTCTTTAGAAAAACATGGCCAATTATTGGTAAGGATTTTCTTGCAGCAGTCCATAGTTTCTTTTTCACAGGCCGATTGAAAATGGAGATTAATTATACATTGGTGACCTTGATTCGTAAATGTCCTAATGCTTCCAAGGTTACGGATTTTAGGCCTATTGCTTGTTGTTCGGTTTTGTATAAAACCATCAGCAAGGTGTTGGCTGACAGGATGAAGGGGTTCTTGGACCGCCTAATTAGCCCTACGCAGTCGCCGTTCATCCCAGGTAGGCTTATCTCGAACAACATACTCATGGCCCATGAGCTTGTTGCGGGGTATCATAAGGGTGGAGGGCAGTTGCGATGTGCGTTTAAGATAGATATTCGCAATGCTTATGATACAGTTAACTGGGAGTTCCTTATTACTATGTTGGAGGGCTTTGGGTTTCACCTAGCATTTATCATATGTTTAAAGGTAATGATTTCTTCTACCTCGTTCTCTTTTGTTATAAATGGGGTGTCTGAAGGTTTTTTCAAGGGCAGGAGGGGTATAAGGCAGGGGGATCCCATCTCGCCTTTCTTATTCACTCTAGTAATGGAAGGGTTCTCAATGCTTATTAATCAATGCATTCGAGAGAGCTCGAGGTTTGGTTATCATGCTGGATGTCAGGATTTGGGCATTACTCATCTTTGTTTCACAGATGATTTCTTTGTATTCACTCATGGGGATGTGCGTTCAGTGGTTGTTTTAAAGCGTGCTTTGGATATGTTTGGTAATTGGTTGGGATTGCAGCCAAATCTGTCCAAGAGTGAAGTTTTTTCGGCAATGTACCCACAAATACGAAAATGACAATAATGACATCTCTCCCATTCTCGGAAGGTAGGTTCCCTATTCGTTATTTGGGGGTGCCCCTCTCACCTTCGCGGCTTAATGTAGATGATTTTGCGTCGTTGATTCAACGTGTAAAACTTTGCATCCATAATTGGAAATTTAAGTTTCTTTCGTATGGTGGCAAACGACAGCTGATTACTTCAGTTCTGCAATCCTTGCAACTGTTTTAGATGGCTGTTTTTTTACTTCCAGTCAGGGTCATTCTTGAGTTAGAGTCCTTATTTTGTGATTTCTGTTGGGCACAAGGCCAAGATTCTCATGGCAAATGCCGTATTGCACGGGATGAGCTTTGCAAAAATTTTAAGAATGGAGGCTTGGGTTTCAAGAGATTAGTTGCTTGGAATAGGGTCTTATTCTCTAGACACTTTTGGGATATCCCTAACCATCGGCAATCGTTATGGGTTAGATAGGTGTTTCGGCATTATCTAGGTCGATCTTCAATGTGGACAATCCAAGTTCGCTATTCTTGGTCATGGATTTTCAGAAAATTTTTGGAACTAAGGCAACAATTAAGACCGCTATCGGGGGATGGGACTCATACTCATGCATGGGAGATGGGACTCATACTCATACTCATGCATGGGAGGATAGTTAGTTACAATGTGGACCGCTATCAGCCCATGTGTCTTATCGGTTTTTATGACGAGATGGCCTTACTCATGATCCGAATATGTATGATGTTTTGGCGACTATTGGGGATGCTTGGCCACTTGAGTGGATCTCTCGGTTTCCAGATGTGTCCTTGTTACCGATTCCTTCTCTTGGTGATAGGGGGACAAGGTAGTGTGGAAGAGTAACCGAGGAGAGGTGGATGTCTATTCGGCGAGTACAATTTGGTGTGATCTTTATGGAACCTTTCCAGATGTAGGGTGGTATAAGGTTATTTGGTTTAGCGGGGCAATTCCTAAATATGAGATGTGTATTTGGCTAGCATGCCACAAAAGACTCCCTACTCAAGATCGGATTCTAACTTGGAAGCATGAACCTCCGGATCAAGTTTGTTCTTTTTAAGGATCTTGCCCAGATTCGCATAATCACCTGTTGTTCCGGTGCAAATTTCCTTTGCAGGTTTAAAGATCCTTGAAGTGTGAAGTACATTTGCATGACTTTCCGAAAACTTACAATGACATCATGGGGAGTATGATAAATGGTAGTCCTCGCAACATTCTTCAACGACTTACGTTAGCGGCTGTTGTGTATTTTATTTGGCAAGAAAGAAATTTCCGGATTTTCCAAAGGCACCAAAGGTCGGAAGCTCAAGTGGTCAAGGAGATCAAGGAGGTGGTGCTCATGCGCTTGGCTTGGAAGAAGCGTCGTTTTCAGACTCATGCTACTTGATGTCAGTTGGTTCGTGGTGTTTGGGGTCTTTAGGCTCTTGGTGTTATTCTCTTCTTTATTTCTTTCAGTTGCCTTATGTTTGTTTTGATTGTTGGTCTTGTGGTTTCTGTTGCAAAGCCTCTTGAGCTTTGTTTTGGACTTCTTGTAACCTTTCCGTTTTTCTTGTTTTAATGTTATTGTCGAGTTTTATCTCTAACAAAAAGCTTTAGGGTCTATTTGGTTTGTAATTGGGAGATTTGGATTTCAAATCCAATCCAATTCTGTGTTTGGTTTGCAAGATTGTTCGGAAATGTAGGATTTTGAAATCCCAAAAGGGTGTCCAAGATTTCAAGAAATTTCTTTGGATTTGTATATAATAATGTTTTAAAATATGTTAAAAAACATATATCTTTTTAATAACCAGTTAAATAAAAAGTAATTTGATTATTTTTTAATTATTTTTTATAAATAATAGAATTCAAATCCTTTCAAATCAAACACACAAAAAGAATTTCAAATCCTCTCAAATACAATCCCTAATGAAATCCAATTCATTTCATTCCATTCCAAAGGACCAAAGGAACCCTTAGGAGATGTTTGGTTCACAGGTTGTAATTTGATGGAATTGGAATCCATCAAAAACTTTTGACTTTGAAGTAGCATTTGGTACGCAGACATAATTGGATAGGACTGGACAGAACAGAATTGGACAGTACTAGACAAGACAAGAGAGTAAGACAGGACTGGATTGAACAAGTGTCTGTTTGGTGTTTGGTACACGTAGGACTAGACTGGACAGAACTAGACAACTTCCCCAAAAAATTATTTAATGACTTTATATATCACATAATGTGATAATTAGCACAAATATAGTAAACTATAAAACTTATAAAACAATTACACAATGTTCATAAACATGAATACACACACACACACACACACACATATATATATAAGATTTGATGTAACTGATGTTGGTGGTTATGGTAGAGGTGGAGGTGGTGGTCGACGGTAAGCCTAGTAGTGATGATGGTGGTGGTTAGTGGTTGTGGAGAACGTGATGATGGTGGATAGTGGTGGTTGTGAAGGCGACCAGCGGTGGTAGTGGTGGCCATAGTGGCGATAGACAGTTGTAGAGATGGTAGACGGTGGTGGTAAGTAATCGATGGTGGTTGTAGAGCTGGTTGAGGAGGCTATTGTAGTGGAAGAGGATGTGGAGGTGACCGACAATGGCTACCAGTGGCGGTAGTGGCCGCGACTAGTAGTGGTAAAAACTAAAACAAATACTATATTAAAGTTATATATCAAATGAGTGTTAATTAGTAATATATTAGTTTCTGTCTCATTTCTATCCCATGTTGTTCCACTTATTTTGGTGGAACAAAAAAAGCACTTTTTGTCCCATGTTGTCCCACCTTGTCCAAGTTCCTGTCCATGTCGCACCAGATGTGGGACAGAGAATTCCTACTATGTTCCATGCTGAGCCAAACGTGAGACAATGAGTTTTGTCTCGTCCTTTCCTGTCCCACAAAGCTAACGCAACCTGAAGGAATTGGAATGAAAATTTACCATGCGTTAGGAATTCAATTCCTTCATCTAAATCAATGAACGTTGAATTCCTAAATTGTGGAATTCAATGAAATTCATAGAATTCCATCAAGTTCATTATGCAAACCAAACATCACTAACGTTGTGTTCTCCAAAATGAAAAGAAAAGAAATGGATAGAAAAAAAAAGGAAAGAAAAATAGTTTTTTTTATTTGTGTTCTCAAAACGGAAGGAAAAGAAAAGAAATATTTTTTCGTGTTCTTGAATATGAGAGAAAGGAAAGGAAATATGTTATTTTTACAATTATACCCTTTAAAAATATATCTTTTATAATGAAACGTTGGGTAGTTTTGTAATTATAATAATTTCAATAAGTTTTTAAATTTATTTTACTTTCATTTCCTCCCATATTTGGAAGGAAAGTTTCGGAAAAAAACTTAACATTATTTTTCTTTTATTTTTTTTCTTTTTCACATAAAAAAGTTTCGAGAACACATTTTTACTTTCCCCCGCTTTCCAACCAGGGCCGATCCTGAGGTTTCTGATGCCCTGTGCAGTAAGGCCAAAAAGATGCCCCTGATCGATTTTTAACAAACACAACATACTATTTTTGACGGGTTCGGAACAATGGGCGATTAGTTGATTACCTTGATGGTCTGGGCATGAACCAATTATTTATAACATGATATTAAACTCACAACTAACAACATATTGGAATTTGATGCCCCTTGGGCTTGTGATGCCCTGTGCGGTCGCACGGGCTGTACATGGCCAGAACCGGCCCTGTTTCCAACCCTTTCCTTCGTAAAATGAGTTTCGAAAACATCGTAAGAAATTTGGTCAAAGAAATTCGTCATTCTAATTACATTAAATTCCTTTGAATTCTCTGACGCTAAGGTGACGTTTGGTTCGATGAAATGTTTTTGATGGAATGGGGATCTCTGATTGAATTGGTATCCAATTCCATATTTTGTTTGGTTGGCAAGAAATAAAATTGGAATCCAATTCCTTATTCTGTTTGGTTCGCAGAAATGTCAAATGAATTTGATTTCAGTAATGTAAAATGACAGAATTATCGTTCTTTTTTTTGCTTTATTTTAGTTAGTTTTATAGGTTATATGTAAAAGTATATTATATATATTGTTTATGTAAAAAATTACACCAGTCGATGTCGTATAAATTGTGTGAGGCTTAACCGTCG
>LUCG01220860.1:0-13428 GCA_001633085.1 Carthamus tinctorius
ATTTATCTTGCAAGTTATGATTTTTTATTATAGTTTTGTCGATACATAGATTGGAGTTCTTTTGTGTTTTATTAATTTTCATTTAGATCGACTATTAGGTAAAAAAAACACCAAAAATTTCATCAGGGGTTAAATGGTCATTTAATCAGTTCAGTTCTGTCCAGTCCTGCCCTGTCATGACTTATCAAACGCTGAACAACTGTTCTGTCCTGTCATGTCCTGTCCAGTTCTACCTTGTCCTGTTCTGTCCTGTCTGCATACCAAACGCACCCTAAGTGTTATGGTGGTGGGTTGGAGTGGAAATGACCTCTATTTTCGGATTTCAGGGACTGTTTACCTAAATCGTATTGGGTAAACGTTACCGACA
This sequence comes from Carthamus tinctorius, assembly GCA_001633085.1. Classification (NCBI taxonomy): domain Eukaryota; kingdom Viridiplantae; phylum Streptophyta; class Magnoliopsida; order Asterales; family Asteraceae; genus Carthamus; species Carthamus tinctorius. The sequence continues at coordinate 368 of LUCG01220860.1, forward strand.
AAGGTTTCACGTTCAATTACATTATCGTGTAACATTATTAGCTTGAAAATGAACTGTTTGTAAGCATTTTAAACCGGTAAACGCTTACAGGGTAAGAGTCTCGGTCCTTGACCCTTTGCATTGTCTGTAACCAGGTACGCTTATTGGTCCATGCCATACTCAAGCAACAAGATAAATAATATTGATAAATGCTTACGGGATAAGCGTCTAGTAAATGGCGCTTTAATGTTTATAGTGGTGGATTGAAGATGTCCTTACAAAGCAAATAGGTATAACCACTTGGGTTGTAACCTTTGTTCTTTTTTAGTGTTATTTTTTCTTAACAGCAACCACAATTTATTACCAAAAACCAAGGAAACAAGTTCGTACAAACCGTACAACACCACCACAACAAATCAGACAAAGGGAAAAACCCAGACAAGCCCGAACGAGTAACAACAGTCGAAAATTAAAACGACCCAGAAATTACAACCAGACTAAAGGAAACACACTACACTCGACTATAGCGCGATACCAACTTACGAGCAAACGAGCAGCAACCACAAGCACAAACCAGCAGCAACGTGAGGTCGCCACCCACCTGCAGCAACTGTAGCAGCTAGCCCCCAACCCAACCACCCGAATCCAACGGAACAGATCAGCTTGCCGAAGCCTGCGAGCTGTAGACTTAGACACAGGTCATTTATTTGTTTTTTTTTCGGTTAAGTTCATTTAAATGATGTATATTTTAGTCATTTTAAATGTGTGTGTATACATAAAGCATCTCTCTTCTAATCCGATGATGATGGACTTGAAAAGTGTATAAAAAATGACCAAGATGCCCTTCATATAGTGGAAAAGGTGACCAAATCTGAGCTTTTAAAAGGTAGAAACAATATTTATTGCAAATAACATACATTAGGAATCAAAAAGTGATGTTTCCTCTAAAAAAAAAAAAGATAACAACCAAAATATTTCCATAATACTCTAATCCAGTCAAAGGCAACAATTGTGGCCACCGAGTTATCGGGGTTCATGTCTTAGAGTCATAAATTGTCGGATTAGTCTACCACTCTAGCCATAACCTATGATATCCTTTAAAAAAATTGTTGTATAAAAATTAATTACGAAAAGCGGAACAGCAAACATAAATCATGGACCGCTTATTACAAATGCAACTTCATCGCCCATTCAATTCCTTTTTATTCAACACACAAAATTTATGTCCATCATCCATCATCTTTAACGCCTTTTCAATTTTCCGATCAATTCAATCCTCCTCTCAGGAATTTCGATCTTTCAACAGGAGAATGGAGGAGCAACTACAAAGAAAAAACAAAACCATGGCCGGAAAATCACCACCACGAAACGCCAATTCATCCGGCGGTGGCCAACAACGGCAACAAAACAGAAATACGACACAAAATACCAACGCCAATTCATCTAACGATCGCAATGTACAACAGCAACAACAACAACAACAACGGCAGCAGAACAAAACCATGACCGGAAACCCACCGCAAGGAAATAACAACGCCAGTTCGTCCAAATCCAATGATACCAACGTACAACAACGGCAGCAGAATAAAACTACGACCGGGGACTCGCAGCCACGAAATAACAACACCAATTCATCCAAATCCAATGATGGCAATGTACAATCGCAGAACAAAACCAAGACCGGGAACTCACAGTCACAGGCAGGAAATAACAACGCCAATGCATCCAAATCCAATGATGGCAACGTACAGCAGCAGAACAAAACAACGGGGGGGAACTCACAGGCAGGAAACGTTGACAACGCAAATTCATCCAAATCCAATGATGGCAATGTACAACGACAGAACAAAACTATGAGCGGGAACTCACAGGCAGGAAACGTTGACAACGCCAATTCAACCAAACCCAATGATGGCAATGTACAGCGACAGAACAAAACTATGAGCGGGAACTCACAGGCAGGAAATGACAAAGCCAATTCATCCAAATCCAACGATGGGAACGTACAACAGCAGAACAAAACTATGAGCGGGAACTCACAGGCAGGAAACGACAATGCCAATTCATCCAAATCCAATGATGGCAATGCACAACAGCAAAACAAAACTATGACCGGGAACTCGCAGGCAGGAAAAGACAACACCAATCCATCCAAACCCAACGATGGCAACGCACAACAGCAGAACAAAACTATGACCGGGAACTCGCAGGCAGGAAATGCCAACGCAGATTCATCTAAATCCAATGATGGCAACGTCCAACGGCAGGACAAAACTATGGCTGGGAACTCGCAAGCAGGAAAAGCCAACGCCAATTCATCCAAAGATAGCAATGTACAACAACAGAACAAAGCTACTACCGGGAAATCACCGCCACGAAACGTCAAGGCCAATACATCCGATGATGGCAATGGAGAACCACAGAAGCAGGCCGCTGGCAAAAACAGCAATGATCAGAATAATCCCAAGGATATGGGGGAGGAGCTGTCTTTTCGCCTGAGTAACCTACCCCCAAACAACCCTAATCTGCAATTGGAGGACAACGAATCTCCGACCGAGGATGACGTGTGTTCAAACGCATCTCGTGCATTCTCTGGTGCTTCGACCTCCAACCAGATGTCTCCATTGACAAGGTCTCCATGGCAATCATACGTAGAAAGATCGGCCCCTGATTGCTCGGATTGTCAATCTACTTACACCGGCTTAATGGCTTCTCTCGTCCGCGAAGAAGGCAATATATATTCGTTAGCAGCAGTTGGGGATTTGCTCTACACCGGATCCGATAGCAAGAACATTCGTGTTTGGAAGAACCACAAGGAGTTCTCATGGTTCAAATCGAACAGCGGATTGGTTAAATCCATCGTGGTAGCCGGTGAGAAAATATTCACCGGCCACCAGGACGGAAAAATTAGGGTTTGGAAGGTGTCTCCCAAGAACCCTAGCACTCATAAGCGAATTGGCACTTTGCCAACTTTCAAATCCATATTGAAGAAATCGATGAAGCCGAAGAACTACACCGAAGTGAGAAAGAATCTAAACAAACTTTGGATCAAACACTTCGATGGGATCGCTAGTCTTTGCTTAAGCGAAGATCAATCGCTTCTTTACTCGGGCTCCTGGGATAGAACGATTAAAGTTTGGCGGGTATCGGATTTCAAATGCATGGAATCGATCAATGCGCATGATGACGCAATTAACTCGGTGGTCACCGGGTTCGACGGTATGATCTTCTCGGGATCGGCCGATGGGACGGTGAAGACGTGGCGGCGGGAGTTTCAAGGTAAGATAACGAAGCATAAGTTTTTAGACAACTTGTTGAAGCAGGAATGCGCTGTGACGTCGTTGGTTATTAACCAGGCCGGGACGGTGGTCTACGGTGGTTCGTCGGACGGTCTTTTGCATTTTTGGGAGCGAGATAAGTTGTGGTCTCACGGTGGGCTTTTGCGAGGCCATAAGCTGGCGGTCCTATGCTTGACGGAGGCCGGAAATTTGGTCTTTAGTGGTTCGGCGGATACCAACATTTGCGTGTGGAAGAGGGAAGAGAGCGGAGAGCACAAATGCTTGCACATGTTGAGTGGGCATTCCGGGCCGGTGAAGTGTTTGGCGGTGGAGGATGACCGGCGGGGGTCGGTGTCCCGGCTTGGTAACAGGATTTGGACGGTGTACAGCGGCAGCTTGGATAAGTCGGTGAAGATATGGAGGGTGTCTACGGAGAACGCGGCGGAGATGGAGAGCCAACAACCACCGGCCGTTGCAACGCAGCAACGGCCGAACGAGCCGTCGTCACGGCCCGTAAGCTCTTCGGGACAAACGTTATCGTCGCAAGGTCGGCTAGTAGCTAATTAGTATTTGGAGGATGTGAAGTACAAATCCTTGTAAAAACAACAATTAATCAATTTTGGTTTCATGTTATTTCCTATTAGATTTTGATTGATGTTTAAACAACGTTAAGTTGGCTAATTACGTATAAATGGTTATCAAGATGAAGGGAAAAAATGTAAGTGGGAATTGGTCGGATACATATCGATCGGTGTATCGTATTAGTGTTGATCTTTGATTTATAATTGATCCAAGAGTTAAGTTTTTTTCTTATCTTTCATCATAACTTCTTTTCTCACTGAAACCCGATCTTATCCATATGTCACTATATATAATTTCCCAATCAACTTATTTGACTATTGTTCGTTTAACAAACATTTCCCGGTGTTGCTCACTTTACCGGATGAGCATAACAATAATTAGGAATTTGAGATAAAGAAGCATAACAAGAACTAGATATCTTACCCAATAAACATTTACTTAGTAAAAGACACTTACCAACAACTTATTTTGAAGATGGAAAATATTATCCAATGAGGTAATAACTTTTGATTAACCACCATAAGCCGGCAAAATAATAAATGAACTAAAATTAAATCCTATTATCCCTAACTCACACGAAATTGTGATAGCGATAATTAGGGTCGTGGATTCTAAGAATTGCTTGCTACAACAACGATACGGAAAACAATTACGTATTCCCGATTTCATTTAGCGATTCTAAGCTAGATTAAGCGAAATAGGGGATCCTTCCTGATTCACAAATCCAACAAAGATCAAACTATGAACTCAAGGTTTGCATAAATGAATTAGTATGACATGAAAATCAAACCTAGTCTCAAAAGTCACCTACTCCTCACTATAAAGAAATTAAATTAGCTACTCATTATCTAATCAAAACTAGAACTAACTTACAATGAATTGAAATTGAGATATTGATGAAAAACCCTAAAAAAAATCTCCAAAATCGTGCTCCCCAATCTGGAAATCGGCCCCTTGTGTTCTTCGTTGACAAGAATCAAAAGAGAAAAAAATATAATTCAATTCGTTGCTTAATCGATCAGTCCGATTGGTTTCCCCATCTTTTTTTTTTTTCCTTTTCTGGGCTGAATGTGGGCTTAATCTGCTTTTCCTTTTCACTCTCAAGGTGGCCTTTCTTTTTCTGCACATGGGGCAAAAAGCAACAACTAAACGAAACCAAATTAAATTATATTTTTTTCTCTTTTGATTCTTGTCAACGAAGCCCCGTACCAACGTAAATATAATTTTTTCTTTTTCTTTTCATAAAATGCATTAATAAATCAATATGCAAAATGCATAAAATAAGAACATACTTTCCTTATTTTCTTTTTTATTATAATAATGTACTTTCATATAATTTTTTATTAGAACACTGTACTTTGAAAATTTTACTCATTATAGCATTGGGTAACCTTTTAATTTAATTTTACCTATTATACTAGGTTTCCATGCCACCCCATCATCCACGTAGGCGGCTGTCCACATGTACCATATTGCTGATGTGTCAATTATTATCACAAACATTGTATTTTTAAAATTATTTTATTGTAACATAACACTTCCGACATGCACTTTTCGGTTGTAAAATTTTTATTATTTAATCAAACATGTTTATCAAAAGTTACAACTATAAAAAGTAAACATGTTTACAAAAAATCAAATTTCACGAATAAAAATGTCCACAAAATATCATTCGTTAATCAAGCAACGCCACGAAATTCAAAATGAACACGATGGACGAATGATATTTTGTGAACATTTTTATCCGTGAAATGTGTTTTTTCGTAAACATGTTTACTTTTTAAAATTGTAACTTTTAATAAACATGTTTGATTAAATGTACAATGTTTAAATCATAAAAATATTACAACCAAAAAGTGCAATGTCATAATGGGAAGTGTTAATATTAGAATAAAATAATTTTGAAAATACAATATTGTTATAATAAATGTCACGTCAGCAATATGGTACATGTGGATAGCCTACGTGGATGATGAGGTGGCATGGAAACCTAGTATAATAGGTAAAAATAAATTAAAAAGTTACCAATGCTATAATGTGTAAATTTTTCACAGTACAATGTTCTAATAAAAAATAATATAAGAGTACATTGTTGTAATAAAAAAATTTGAAAGTACAATGTCATAATAAGGAAATTAATTAAAGTATGTTGCTATTTCGCGCATTTTACCCTTTTTTTCTCTTTTGATTCTTGTCAACGACGCCCCATACCAACGTAAACATATTTTTTTCTTTTTCTTTTCATAAAATGCATTAATAAATCAATATGCAAAAGTTAAGTAAAAATTAATAAATAAACGTTAAAAGGAAGGTAACTTGATAAATATAGATATACGTAAAGTGATTCTTATCAATGGATCAAAAGAAGAGTTAGAACAAAAGGATAGATTGGAACACGTGGCTCGTAAATCCAAGGTGTGTGGTTGGTAAATCGGGGGCTGTCTGTGTCTAATACGAGAGTTGATTCAAGGATGTTTCGTGGAGGCTGCGATACGGCTTGAGCTGGGGGTACATGTTTAGTGCTGCTCGGCCTCGTTTAGGTTGTTTTCGGTTTGCTCCTGGCAATCTTTCTTTCGTCTGCAGATTTTGGAACGCTGATATTGGATGCTTTTTAAGCCACAACGGCTGCTTGTTTTCTAAACGGTTGGGTATGTGACTGTGATAGCCTTGGTGTCGTATCTTGTTGTTTCATTCCTTGTAGTGTCGATTTCGTTCGTTTGTTGGATCTTCGTTTCCCTTTGGGTTGGTATAAAATAGGCTTTTACCTTTAAAAAAAATAAGAGTATATAATCAAAAAGTTTATATAAGTTATTGATAAGGGAATAGATGGTTTTACGTGTGAAACGGGTTAGGTTAGTGTGTTGTATACACACATTTTCTTTCCCAATTTCTTATTAAAAGAAGAAAAAAGCATGGTATCAGTGTATCACATTCTATTCATATTAGTAATTAAGTAGTAACTATTTTTTTAATGTTACAATTATAAAGAGATATATTCTTTCTTTAAGAAATTCTATAAATCAGAATTAGATATATTTTTAATGTTACAATTGTCACGTTAATATGTCTCTTTTTTGTTGTGACACTGTTTTGTACAAGAATTATGGATGTAATTTCTAATGGGGCATTTTTTACACTTATTTTTGGTTTTTTATATAAATGTTACATTATATGCTTTTTAATGACCTATTAAGTTTGTTACTAACAATATAAATACCATATTAAATAAATCAGAATTAGATATATTTTTAATGTTACAATTGTCACGTTAATATGTCTCTTTTTTGTTGTGACACTGTTTTGTACAAGAATTATGGATGTAATTTCTAATGAGGCCTTTTTTACACTTGTTTTTGGTTTTTTATATAAATATTACATTATATGCTTTTTAATGACTTTGTTAATAACAATATAAATACCATATTAAATCTGATTTTGGTTATTAAATATACGTGAAAGTAAATTTCGATCATAATTAAGGATTTCTACAGCTTTCTGATTATTAAGCTATAAATAATCAAATAATAAACCACTTGGGTTATGACGTATTGACTAGGTCTTAAGGAGGATGTGATGAGAAATCTCACTTACCCCATGCTCAAATCCAGACGTTGACAAATCCAGACGTTGTGGTTATGAATGTTCATCTATAATGACTCTAGGTCATTCGTGGTCGCTCAGTAAATTAATATGGACATGTAAATTGACCCGAAAACCAACACTTACAAAAAAATCAAATAATAATTTGATATTAGTATTTAGCAAATACTTTATGATAAAAAGATTGATTTTATAAAATATTCGATACATGCATTAGCGTTACTTCACTTAATGATCCATCCTTTCCATCTAATCAAGCATATCACTGAATTTTGTTAATTTCGGAATTAAACTAAGGCCATGTGACTTAAAAAATAAGATTAAAAAGAAAAAAAAAAGAAAAAGGTCAAAATTAAAAATGAGGTTTAAAAAGTGTTGTGTATTTCTTTTTCGGTTAAAAGAATATTAACGATATTGTTTTATTTTCATTGTGATTTTTGTTTTATATTTGAATCAAATTTACCTAAATCCATTATTTTCTATTATGATCATTTTTTTCATTAAGATGATGTAAAGCTAACACGACATTGTGATATTTAGGAATTTTCTCTCCTAATATTTCAGTAAGAGATGTTCATAAACAAACAAAATTGATTAAACTAGCAAAACGAAACAATTTGACTTGATTGGTTGTCCATTGATTGGTCGATATATTTAGGAAAACATTAAACCAGGTACAATTAGAGATGACAACAAGGTCGGATGTTATTGGGGACTTTAATCTCCATCCCCCTCGGGAATAAGGTCCCATCCTTATCCTTACCTGGGCATGGATACTCAACGGTTAAGTATGGATTTTTCTCTATCGACACAACTTTATTTTCTTATGTAATTTGTAATATAGTCATACAAGGGGGTTGGTTACAAACCGTTTTCGGTTATGAACTAGGAGACAGTGGAGAGATCAATAGAGCACAAGTTTACTCATCATCAATGATATAACATTCATTATGAATGTGTTCTGTTCATTATGAATGGTGTATCAATTGATAAATGGCATATTACTCATCATCAAATAGTTCACGAGTGTTTGCCTTGATTATTCATAATGAATATGGACACCAGCGGACAAGTGTTGGCATGTTGCGCTCTCATTTGTCTCTAGTTCACAACCAAAAACAGGTTTACAACCGATCATTCCCCATAAATGTGTACTATTCATGATGAAAGTGGACTCCCACAGACATGTATCGCGCTCAAGTTTGTCCCCTAGTTCACAACCGAAAACAAGTTTGCAACCTGACTTTTCTCTAGTCATATATATTGTGTATGTAAATGACAATTTCACATTTAAATGACATATCATGTTAAAATTTCGACCAATCAAATTTTGCTTATTGCATTTGTACAAGGGTAGCATCAGACAAATCTAGTTTAACCAAATATATCAATTAGGATACTTAATAATTGAAAATTTTGTTATATCACCAAAAGTTTCTTCACAAACAATCACCCCGAGATGTTGATTCGTGATTACTAGCGATTCCAACCTCACATTCCTCAATCAGAGGCAAATGCTTATAAGGGCGATGTGGGGCCAAGTCCCTCCTATTTTTTTCTTGCTTAATAAAAACTTGTAATCATTTTATATAAAAAAAAATTAGGTTATGTCCCCTCCACCACTTTCAAATTAGAAAGTTCGAAGACCTATCCCTCTATAATTTTATCAAGCAATTGAACTTATAGTTAGAATATCATATTTAATTATTTACGCACCATTAAGCAATTTATTTTTTAATTCAAACCCTAGGTTATTTGCTTGGTAGTTCATACTATATAGATTTTAGTGATCAACTATCATGATTTAGAGTATCATTCAACAATTTTTTAGATGGAGTTTTAGGAACTTGGAATTCATGGTGTGTTAGGTGTTAGAATGAATAACCGAATGGTAGTTGTACAATGTGTTATTTTTGTGTAAAACCTTATTCTTCATAAACTATTTGACGGTATTGTTAGTTATTTTATGTTTGAAATGCAGAGCAATACGAAAATTCAATCAACTATTCATGAGAGTTTATCAATAAAAAGATTTAAGTTGTAATAACCCTAAAGTTGCTAAAAGGCTAATTTGGAGGGAATTTTGGAAGATTTAAAAGTTGCAACAAGTAGACCAATTCCATTTTGATAAACAATATATGAACAACTATTTTTTGTCCTTTTTAGTGGAAGGTTCAAATAAAAAGACAAAAAGGTTAAGAACATATAAATAAATATTTATATATGAATCATTGGTACACCAGAAAAATCCATTTGAAAACTTATATGTGAATTGTGGAACCATGTTTACCTACTATTTATCGACTATTCAGATATAAAGACACATATGTGAATTCGTTTTTCCTTGTGCTAATGATCTTTATGTTACACATTTGTATAAAGATTATCTTCGCCCCTTGAATGGCTGGATTTTAATGGATGTGTACTGCCACTGTCGCTAGTTCAATTAAGTTGGATCGAATTTATAAACGGATAAGGCTCTACGATTTCTATTAACTTCATTTTGATTATATGAACCAATAATGTAAATTGTTGTATGAGTTTTTGTCATTGAATATTTATCTTACTTATATATTATATATACAATAATACTTAAAGTCGGGGACGTGATGTATCATATCCCTAGTTTATAAATTTTGGGAATTCCCCATTCTTAGAGATTTCTTAGTTAAACCGGGTTTAGATATCAAATTTCTTGTTAAATACAATATTTTTTAACCATCCCTATACTTACTTTATCATTTGGAAACCAAAATCGGTGGTTTTTAACCTAACCGAACCGATTATATTTATCTCATATATTCATATGCTCTAATTATTTCACTAAAATGTAACCAAATGACAAGCATGTCCTCCAACCGCAAAATATATACTCTCATTAATAATTTAATTAAAATCTTAGATATTGTTCTCTATCTTAAAAAGTGTAAAGTTTGTTCTGATGAAAGAACGAACTAAAATTAAAAAAAAATACAGTGTAATACTTTATTATTTATTTCACAAAACATTTGGTATATTGGAAATTCGATATTTCATATATTATATGTATGGCCAAAAGTAATGGCAGTCTCATTTAAGATTTAATTTTCAAACTGAAAAGGAGAGTTTGAATATGGATCCAATAAATTAAAAACAAAATAATGCATTCTAGATTGGTGAAAAATTCCAAGCAAGCAAAACACTATATGACAATTTAAACAAAGATTGACAATTCCACTGAGGTGACAAAAAAAAACAAGTTAGTCTTTGATTTGTAGTAACTGGTCTCGGGTTAGTCTGAGCTTCGACCAAAATACTTTAATCCGGTTAAGATTTATAAAATCCAGTTATAAGAACTACCCTTTGTCCCGGACCAGGCCCAAATCGGTCCACTAAATTTTTTATAATTGTTTTTTGAAGAATTTGGTCCATCAAATACACTAACAAAATTGTTTTTATTATGATTGGGTCAATCAAATACACTAAAAAGAATAGGTTATTTATAAAGAATTTGTTCCAAGTATACTTTAAAAGTATTTCATTGTTCAATCGAAAACACTAAAAAATGTATTTTTAGTATTATAATACACTTTAAAAGATACACTTAAAAATACATTTTGGTATTCAATCAAATACATTCTTAAAAATAAATTTTAAATAAAAAAACAATCCGGTCCTAGAGTGGGCCTTGTTTTCAATGGAATCATCCGCTGATCCCAAACCATCCTGGGTCAGGTTGATCCCAAGGTAACTTGATTCCCTCAATTTCCTTTGATCATTTGTTAAATGGACTAGATTCCTTTATCATTTCGAATTCTAAAAGTCACCTTTAGAAGGCGGTATCGTGGATCAATCTTTATTTAATTTGGAAGCGTCAACATGGTTGGGTTCTTTTGGACAGACTTGATGATAAGCTTTGATCGATTCTTCATGATGCAACTTCTTTCGGTCCGATGGCTCTCAAAGCGTGCTAAAGTTTCAACCTGTCCTAGTTGGAAAGGTCCAGATTTTGTTGGTTAATTCGTTTTCTGGGTGTGGTTTATCAGGTCTCTTTTGGTTTGGGCCTTTTTTTTTTGGTAAGGTTCACCTGGGTTTGCCCAGGCTACATCCTTGGTAATTTTTACCGAGAACTAAAGCATGCTCNGGTTTTTCCCCAACACCAAGCCTTAACCAGTAGGCTGCCCCATTGGGGTTAGTTTGGGTCTTGTCTTGTGCTTTTTAACCATTTCCTACCAAAAAGATCATTTGAAAAAGCAAGTTGTTTAAGTGCTACTTGTATGAACTTACTAATGTTGGATAGTTGACTATAAAGTAATCAAGGAAGAGGTAATTGTCTATTTGGGGCCACTTCCTTTTCAAATCGGTTAAAAGCAAAATCAAGAAGTTATCTTTCTTGATATGGGATCCACATAGACTTGTGTATTACTTTTTGCCAAACTTTCAAAGTTGCATTTTTTTTAACTATTAAACGAGGGCATTTGAGAGGTTTGAACGTGTCGATTTTCTAGTGCAAAAATATGATACTTTGAAGGCTAGACATACATTTGGATTCACACTTCATATATTTTAATAACTTAACTAATTTTTAAAAAAGCAAATAGCATCAAGAAAAACCAAAAAGAAAATACAAAGCAACAAGAAAATCTATAATGAAGATTTTCGAAGAAAAAGCAACACATCGAAACAACATCACCGAAAAAAAATACGACACCGAATAAAAGAGACAAAGCCAAGAAAGTCTCATGTCGATTTAATCATTTTGTTGTTAGACTAAGACATAGACGAACCCAAAGAAAATTTCAAACGGTGACACCATTTGACTATAAGAAAACATATATAGAGATATTTTTTACAAAGTTAATACTGGTTTAGTGGATGGTTACTTGCTTTTTAAATTATAGGTCTCGTGTTTTAGCTAAAAATATAATTCTAACAAGATTTGAACTCAAGACCTCATCTTTAAAAAACAATGACCTAACCAACTAGACCAAAGAAAGCTTGTGTTTTCATTGCAGTTTTAAAATATATATATGTTAGCACACAGAAATTTAATATGATGACACTTTTCAAGATGCGATGGAGAAACGATACAGTGGCACGTACCATCGTGGACACTCAATCAGGTCCGTCCTTGGACTAGGATATTATCAACTTGTGAAGTAATTTAAACCAATTCACCCATGTTACATGGATCCTTAAACTCTTATTTTTTTTTTTTTGTTAAATTGTATTATGTATGAGGGTCATTAATCTTGTATTTAAGATTTCTAAATATAGAAAAAAACGCGTAAAATTTTAATTAATAATTTTGAAACCTATTCATCTCTTCTAAGCTTCTAGGCTCTAGCCACACTTGGATTTTCAACATATATTGAATATAATAGATTTATAAAAGTCAAAAAATTACTTCTTATTCAGAGGGCTGGTATTTTTTATTGTTCCCTTAATCCTTAAAAATAATTACAAATTTTTGCCATGGTTGGTGTATCATGTTTATGTTTATGTCATATTATACGCATTGAGAAAACTATATACATATATATATATATATATAGACGTGGGTTCATACGAGAAGCATTTCAATTTAAGAGAACATGAGGACAAATCTCAGTCACACATCTTCGGTTACGGTGGACGTGATCA
>LUCG01220879.1:0-13405 GCA_001633085.1 Carthamus tinctorius
GAACACTATCAGTACTTATCAATTAGACAATATTTTAATCTCTCAAAATAGTATCGTATGCAATAATTTACCCGATAAGCGCTTATCGGGTAAGATTTGTAAATCTCACTTACCGAGTAATTACCAAGTAAGACTTTCGGTTCATATCGTCGCTCTTACCAGGTAAGATTCTAGTCCTTGTTATGTTCATTTCGTAAGATAAATTAACCCGGTAAACACTTACCGGTTAAGGGTCAAGTAAACTACACCTTACTCGTTATTTTACTTTTTGAATAACCATGTGCTTCCACGTCAGTTAATATGCACCTCAACTAATTCTATAGTTCTGAAATTAACACATTCGAACAAATCTGCAATGGCCTTAAGGGTGCGTGTGGTACACTGGACAAGATAGAACAAATAAGAACAAGGAACAATGTTCCATGTTTGATAGGATTTTTATGTGCAACAGACAAGAACACAATGAAACAAACCTGTAAGTGTGGAACAGACTTGTTCCACCCAACCCAATGGAACAAGTTGGAACAGACTCATGTTTTATCAATATAACCTCAAATTAAAACAAAATTCTTTTCTAAAATATCAAATACTATACGTCTTCCTCTTTACATTTTTATCTTTCATTTACTCTCCTAAGTTATTATTTTTATACAATTACTATATTTAGATTAATGCATGTAATTTATTAAATGCTAATAATAAAAATAATATAGAAAAAAATATAAAATATAAATTGGAAACTAATTAAAACTTTTATTGTGGTGTTATCTTAATCGTCTTGACGGAAATATACTAATTTTATAATTTGTTATAAAAAATTATTTTATTACAAGTTTATCAATTGGGCAAATTGTATGAAAAGATAATGTATTTTGCTTTGATTTCTATTTTGGATAACATACTTTTAAAATTTTCTTTTGGTACCTAAGATGAAAATTTTCAAACGTTTAAGTACCCAAGTAACCATTAATAGGTTATCATGTTTACATGGCACATGATGTGGCATCCCAAGTCATTATTATTTGTCAATATAACAAATGATTTTTCATTTTAAACAAAAAAAATATTTTAAAATATATAATATAATAATTTATTTTATTTTTAATTAATTAATGACGTAAGTTTGGTCCCGTAAAATTTCCCACTCCAAAGCAATGAAAAATTAATTATTAATATCATTAAGTATTAATAAATAAATAAATAAATATTATTAATCATTATATAAGTTAAATAATTTAAAAAACATTTGAAAGAATTAAATTAATATAAGCTGAAAGAGTTAAAAATTGATTATTATATATGTATAGTAATTTGGAATATAGTGAAACAAATTTTAAAGATAATTTACATTAATTAATGATTTATATAACCATTATATACAATATGAGTAAAAATAAAATTGGTTAACTTAACATATCATTATTAATTTATAGTTTTTTAAAGTAATTAAATATTTTTAAAATTATTTAACTTACATAATGATTATAATATTTATTTATTAATACTTATTAATATTAATAATTATTTTTTCATTGTTTTGGAGTGGAAGATTTTACAGGACCAAACTCACGTCATTAGTTAATTAAAAATAAAAATAAGTTGTCGTATTATATATTAAAAAAAAATTGTTTAAAATGAAAAAGGTATAGAAATGTTAAAAGATTTCCACATCATTTGTTATATTGACAAATAATAATGACTTGGGATGCCACGTCATGTATCATGTCAATATGGTAACCTATTAATTGTTACTTGGGTACTTAAATGTTTGAAAACTTTTATCTTAGGTGCCAAAACGAAAGTTTTAAAAGTATGTTACCCAAAATAGAAATCAAGTCAAAGTACATTTCATTTTCATGCAATTTGTCCTTATCAATTTTGTAATTAATCAAAATATAAAAATAACTCATTAGGGGTAAGTTGGTCATTTTATCTGTTCTGTCATGTCCAATTTTATCTTACCAAACGTAGAACAACTATTCTGTTTTTTTCCTGTAATATTCTATCCTCTCTGAATACCAAACACACCTTTAGAAACTCTACCCAAAATCTTATTGGTTGAGATATCTCCAAGGTTTATTACTTTATCATACCTGTTTCGGTGCCAACTTTCTTAAAAAATAGCTAAAACAAATATGAGGGTTGATTCAGCAATACTTGTTTCATGAAACCAACATTTTTGCTTTTGATTTATTTGGATGTTATCAATCTTTGTTGTTAGCCTTGCAATATTTCCTAAGAGACTCTCTCCCATTATACAAAGTAATGGTAGAGATGGCTTAAATGGGCCGGGCCTCAACCGGGACCGACTAGGAGAGGTATGGACCGGAAGCAAGATGATTATGAGGGAACAATCTCGGATCAGGACCTGCTTTTGCTATTAGCCATCTCTATGTGATTAGGGAACTAAGGCCCAATAAACTTACATAAACAAGTAGTGTCTTTTTTTAATGGGCCTAACAGGCTTCATCAAATTTCAACCTTCATACATATTGTCATATTGACCAATGCAAGACCCCAACTTTCTTTATTGGGCTTTGTTTTAAGCAAAAGACTGAAAAGCCCATGCTCAGCACCTCAAAATTCAAAGTTTTTTTTAAGGGTGTCCGGGCCAAAGCCCAACTAATCCCTGCCAATTTTGGAGGCTAAACATAGCCCCACTTAAATGTCCCTAGGCATGCGCACGAGAAGACTCAAACTCGGTTAGGGCGCTATGAACCCCCCGAGCGATAACCAATCCGCCACAGCACTGGAAGACCTCAAAATTCAAAGTTCAAACAAAGATAGATTCACCATTTAAAGATCAACGTATATACTACTATATAGTAGATATTTTCAGAAATAGATAGAACATAGAAGTTGATTATATATTTTAAATAATATATATATTTTTAAATAAAACGTACTATAGTTTGTTTGTAATCAAGTTCACTAACATATCAAACTAATACGAACATTAAGTTATATGACATATTTATACCAAACGTTAAATAAGTGTTATCTAAACATGATTGTATTTATAAAAACTATAACAGAAAGAATACCTTTTCATAATATATATCATTAATAGGATATATATATATATATATATACTAATTTTTGTTATTGTTTTCAACGTAGTCTTAAAAAGAAAATGCTCAATTCCTGGCCATTTTCAGCACCTTCAAGATTGATCATATGAAAAGCTTCAGAATCTTTACTTCCAGCCACTCTATCAAACCTTGCCCTCATATAGGTCAACTCTCCGTCCATGGCCGACAACCCCGGAAGCACTCCGGCACCCATCGACACCCCCCGTAACGATTGCATAACGTAAACCTCATCATCCGTCATCTCTTTCCTCCTAATTGAGTATCCGTATTTCCTCCCGTTACAATAAACCGCCCACACAAACTCCTCCAACACCTTCTTCTTCCGGCTCGTCGTCTCGCTCTCGAGCGACAGACGCACGATATCCGACGCCATTTCCTTCTGGAAGGCGGCCGAGTTCATCGGGAGCTCGATCACAAAGAGCGGGAGGCGGTGCGGATCTTCTTGAATGGCTAAACTGACCTTCCCTCTTCGGTAGCCGAACAAGGTTCCGGTGGTGGCATGATCGGCTAGTAGCGGCCTTCGTGGCCGCCCTAACAATGTGACCATTTTGCAACCAGAGGTTAGCATCGGAAGAAGCTTGAACATGCGGAAGATCCCTCCGGTGTTGCTACTTTTGGACCGCTTTTCGGTTCGGGTGGTGTGTTGTAGCAATGATAGGAGGGTTGTGTTGTCCATCAGGGTACAATTATGAAAGAATATGGAAGGTTATGTGTATATATAATATGTGGAAAAATATATAAGTGGAATCTTACTTTTAGTGATTAATAATTGAATAGAAATGGATATCAACATTTAACATGGGGGCTGTTATCAACAAGGAGTTAGCTTTGTGCCTTTTCTCTTTGCCCCATGTCCCAAACCTACTACTATCCTTACCACAATGCGACTTTAGAGATGTCGCTATTTGTTCCACTTTGCCATCCATTTTTGGTTTCCATGCCTTCATTTCTAAACTAAGGAAACTTTACAGCAAAATTTACTATTTTAGTGATTTCGATGTTTCAACCATCCAAATGCCATTTACGAACACATAAATTTGGTACGTCTCATACTTAGTATAGCCTACAATCATACTTGTTATGGTCCGAATTACAGATAAAGCTCCAAGAAAAAAAGAATTCATTTTCTGAAACTCCTCTATCGTACTGGTCCCACAATCATCATGGGAGAGGTAAATTATAATGTCTGTAATTTAACCCCCGCCCTTGATTCATTCTAGTAATTTATCAAGGTGTTTCTAAAATCGAAATAAAACTAAAATTTCTCCAAACAAAAACTATGTCACTGTCGAAGCAATCATGGAACTTGTGAACCTTGCACACTACAATCATACCCAAAATGATTGACATGTTTAACAAACACGATGAAACAACTGGCATCTATGTCCGGTAGTAGTAGCAAGGTATACACCATAGTTTGGCCACTGTTTGGTAATGACGCATCTGACTAGGAAACCACAAAAACAATCTGTAAATTAATAGACTGGCATAGATTGTCCCAGGGTGTCAAGTCCCTAGAGTGATAAATCTCTACTCTAATAAAATGAGCAAATATGCGGAACCCGTTAGAATGGTCTCCAAAACACACATCGATAAGATCCAAGTCTTTCCGATGTGGGATTCTTACAGATTGCAATATACATGTGTTACCCACTTGTAAATAGCACTTTTTTGTAAAGTCACGGAAGCATATATCTCTAGTATCCGGGTCCCCGTTTCCATAGGTTAATATTTTTAAATAAGAGGGCAGTACAACCTTTGAAAGACGGCGGGCCACCTCAATTATAAAGAAAGAAAGCAGACGAGTTGTTTGATTGCATATAACAGAAGGATGGTCCCTTGTACGACTTTCTCTACATAGCATATAAACCATTAGATGTGTGGGGCTCTCAACTCCATTACAAAGATTAGGTTCAAGATAGATGACATATGATGGATAAAGAATGAGTTCAATTAACTCCAACAATTACATGTCTTACTCCATATCATAAATATATATATATATATATATATATATATATATTAGTAATAGCATGCATATCTAACAAGACTAATGGTTTGGGACATACCTGATTTATAGAGGTGGTGTTTGGACATGTTTAGACCTGCACAAACCCGATGCTTTTTGGAAGTAAGGGAACAAAAAGCAGTCTCAATGAAGATATGGCGTGGGTACGAAGTGGCCAAGGTATATATATATATATATATATAAATAGAAAAAGAAAAGAGAATCAGAGAAAGTAATTTGTTTTCCTTGTAAGATCACAAGGAACAAGATAATCTATGATGGGTCCGACTCCATGTGCCTGCTTTTGAAGAGTTAAAAGTGTGATAGTTAGGGTAGTTGATTGCTTGTAGAGGGTGGGTTCTGTTAGGGGGAGGTCCAGAGTCTTGAGATAGGTTGGCAGTACCGTTTTATAGGAATAGGAAGTTTATTTAGTGCTCTCTGAGTGCTTTCTAACTAGGTAGTTTCTTTGCATTCTTTTATAGTTCTATGTAAAAACATTCCTTTTTGCAAGTCTGTGGATATAGTTGTGTTCTCATACATACATACATATATATATATAGAAAAAGGTTCAAACGAGAACGTTAACTATTTACAAAAAGGCGAGGAGCTTCTCCCATGTACAAAATCACAAGTGATTTTACACTAACGGAAAAAATGGGATGCGGCGACTTTTGACGTGAGTTAAAGTCGCGTGAATCATATGTGATTTTGTACATCGAAGAAGCTCCTCGCATTCTTGTAAATAGTTAGCATTCTCGTATGAACCCGCCTCTCTCTCTCTATATATATATATATATGTAGAGGAAGGTTCAAATGAGCAGTGCTAAAAAAATGAGAAGTAGAGAAGTGATCTCCACCACTCATCCGGTCAATAAAGGCGGCTTTGACCGGTTATGTTGGACGTGACCACGGAGGATTGACACGATTCATGGAGGGTGGAGACGATTCAAGGAGGATGAGCCGGTCAAAGACGTCTTTATTGACCAGATAAGTGGTGGAGATCACTTCTCTACTTCTCATTTTTTTAGCACTTCTCATTTGAACCTAATACTATATGTGTATATATATATATATGTGTGTGTGTGTGTGTGTGTGTGTATACACAGGGTAAGGTCCAGGGGAAAACCCAAAAAACTGAAAAACTAAGGAACACCCTGGTAGCACTTCATCTGCACAGTATGCACTTGTGCATACAAGTAATTTGTAATATGCACGTGCACATAAGGTACACCTGCATAAAAACCAAAAAACAACTTAATTTACTTGTATGCACAAATGCATATAATCTAGATGATGGACAACCAGGGTGTTCCTTACTTTTCCTTTTTTTTTTGAGGTTTTCCCCTGAAAAAACATAAGGTACACGTGCATAAATGAAGTTGTTTTTTGCATAAGCACATGTGCATATTACAAATTACGTCTATGCACAAGTGCATACGATCCAGATGGGGGGCTACGAGGGTGGTCCTCGGTTTTCTGTTTTCTTGAGGTTCTCCCAATTTTCACAAGTTGGGGTTTTCTCTAAGCCAGCCTCTCTTCCCCTACATATGTATTCCTTGCGTAAATCCTCTCCTACAAGACCTACCTTCAGGTGGAATATACTAAGATTGTTTGGTCTAGATGTTACATACTTAATAATGATATTGGTTTTAGTAATTGTATAACAAAGAACAGAATGTTTCGATCAAAAGGATCTCCTTTTTTCTTATATATATGGTCAGTCTAACACCAGGGTGTATGATTGTTATATGTAATATACAATTTGAGATACAGACTATGCATATATACAAAACATATATCAGTTATCCTCATCTAGCTGTAAGGGCTTGAAGTACTTTCCATCTATAAGATAAGTACCAATAGTTAGACGAACTGCCCATACATCCTTGGGCTTTCTTGACATAATCCTGCACATAATATAAGCTTATCAAGGAGGTTTTATCTACTTTAAATAAAAAGCTCCAGTGTCTGGATTTCAAATTTTAACTGTTAAATGATTTTGAATTTAGTATTTTCAAATAAATGATTTTGAATTTAGTATTTTATAAGGAATAACATGATTTTAGTATTTTATCTACATGAGTCGTATAGTACAACTCACTCTATCTAACAAACAGCAACACCCACATAAATGTGTACATCATATAGACGTAAACAGATAAACCATGCACACACATCTAGAAAACTGTTCTTCCCTTTTTTTTCTCTTAAAGGGCAGAGGCTATGGTCTCGTTAGCATAGCCTACGCCATGGTCAAAATTCGTGCGCACAAGGTTCATTAGACAAAACAACATCATTTTGGTGGCTAGCCACAGCCAAATCCATAATATTGCCAACTGCTTATATATATTAAAGGTGTATTTCCACGTTAAACAAAAAGATATTTCGTCAAATGAAAAACATAGAGAACATGTATATCATGTCTATGATTTTCCATCATAAGTAATAATTGTGTAGAAATGGAAATATCAAAACGATCTGTTAGTTTCACTACAATCTTTTCATGAGGAAGTCGTTTTTTGCTATAGAATATAACTTTTTAAGAAAAATGCTCTGCTATCTACAAAAATGTGTGTGTATGAGTAAGCGCGAAAGTGTACCTGCCAACATCACCAGCTTTGACTAAGCCAGAATTAACTCTGAGACAAGGAACAGAAGCTGCCGTCTTCAACATTTTAGGAGCTTCAACTATGATGATTGGCGACCCTATCTGTAGTGAAGTAGAAGCTTTTGGTGTGAGCCCTGTCTCAGCTGATGGATCTCTCATTTCAGAAATAATTCCACCAACGGAACTCTGCTTACTTCGAACACCCCAGTACTATTTTGCAACGCCATAGATAAAAATTGAAAAAGGTAAATGTGATGATCCATTTCTAAACTGTTGAAGCTGTAGTCATGCACTCTTACAAGCACAGTATCTACTTGCCAAATGATTTTAGCTGCATTTCTAACGATCCACTAGCATGAACCTAACACAATATGTAACTGGGACCCAAATCCTTCACCTTCAAGTTAGTATATATACATTTATAAGAGGCTGTTGTTTCTCTCTCATAGTTTAAGTGAGTGTAACAAACTTTTTAGGCTAACCTTTTCTCTTTCACACACCTTTCACATGTCACAGGGGTATTCATAGAAACAACCACTCTATTCTCATGGGTAGAGGTTAGGTCTGGGTACATCTCCACCCCCCCCCCCCNATATTGGGTTTGTTTGGTTTGCTTCAGCTTAAGTGATAGTAGTACACACCAGACAGTGATTTTTTTTTTTATTTTTTTTTGGAGAAGGGCAAATACAAACAGATGAACCCCTATTAACAGAAAGTGTTGAGCACCACAGGGGGAAGTAATACATACCATGTAACTTGAAGGGGTCTATACCTTCAAGCTACAACTTTCTCCTGCTTCGACACTTTTAACATCAATCAAACCCAAATAAGAACCAATCCCATTAACAAATTGGTTAACTTGTTACATTCAGAAATCAGAAGATACTTTGGATATATTGAAATTGCTTTTGGAACACAAAGATAATGGCTTGGAGTTGGTTTTGGACAAAACTCATGTAGGAAGTAGACAAGATACCTTCATACTCTAGTAAAGCTTGTTGGAAATAAATTTTGGACTTTAACATTATCAGTATTAAATATTAAAAGACAATTGATTTAAACTATTATACTTAGCTAGAGAATCCTATATTAGTTATAATCTGGTTACATATATACATATATGTCCTAATATAAGTAACATAATCATTAAGTTAATTATATGATTAACATTATCGTAAGTGTATATCTTCTCCTATTTAAAAATCAAACCTAAAGATAATCTAGGACTCTTTATGTGATGCGTCTCTAGGGTTTCCATGGTGTCCAAATAAAAGAGATCAAGTCCCTATTGCCTACATGGATACCGCATTTGGTTCAGCCCCTTTTTGAAGCAAACCGTGTAGAGCTTTAGAAGGCTTCGATCTACACGCACCGCTTCAGCTTCAATGAACTTCCCTGAGCTTAACTCGAATGCTCCAGGTTAGTTCCGATAAACTCTTTATGGTATTATGTTAAATCGATTTCTGCTTATGTGTTTATCTTCCTCTGCCTTCATCTTTGTAATTATATGCTTAAAGCAGATCATCTCATATAGTGATAACAACACTACCCTAAGTTTTGTGACTCAAAACATTAGGAGGAAACTCCGTTAACCGTATCTAGGCCTCTCAAGCGCAAATTTTCATCAATTTTCGATTTCTTCATATGAAATGGAGATGATAATATTATGATGCAAATAAATCGAAACAACTAGGAATCAACACCTTCTTTGTATCGGGAGATTGAATTGAAAGGTTGTGGCTGAAGTGGAGGCGTTTATCGGCACTAGAAGCTGCGATGAGTGGAAGTGTTGTTGAAATGTGAAGAGACGAAGCAGACGCCATTGAAGATTGCTTGTGGAAGGTTTTCTGCTGAGATGAGAGAATGGAACATTAACGGTTATCTGAAGTTGGGGTTTTAATTTTGCTTTCAAGTCCTTGAGGTTTTGCTATTTATATATTGACCACCAGAGTTGCCAAAACATTTTAGGGGCTATTCGCACATACGGTATGATTGATTTAGATTAAGAAGTTTGGCTTTCGGGAGCGTCTGATTTTTGAAAAAGAAACTATTATTTACTTTTTAAATCTAATTTAACAAGAAGTTCTATTTTCAAGAGCATTTGTTTTTGTCTTGTGACAAGAGGTAAAAACCTCTTACCATCATCTGGTCCAATAAAAAATTTACATGCCTCTTACCATCCTCTTACGTCCTGTTCTCGAGTTTAAAATTTAAAGGAGAGAAAGGGAAGGAGAGGAAAAGAAAAGAAAGGGAGTGGGAGAGTTATCCTTTTAAATCATCCCACTTTTGGAAGGAAAGGGAAGGATAACTTTCAAGAGGAAAAAAAGGAAGAGTTATCCCTCCTAATCCCTCCAAATCCTTTCCTTCCCTTCCCTTAAAAAACTCGAGAACACACATATCCCTCCAAATTCTTTCATTTCCTTCCTTTAAAAAAACTCGAGAACACACTTTTGTTTGTTTCCTTACAAATCATTTCCTTTCCTTCCTTTAAAAAAACTCGAGAACAGGGCGTTAACCCATTCTAAATCTATTCCAAGATTGCTCTCTTTCGCACTCCACTACACGGCTTCACCTCATCCATCGTCTCTCTCAATCGCTCAATGCATTCAATCCCCCCCCCCCCNAAATAAATCTACAATGAATTTTGAGGTTCTTGATTCTTTTTTTTTTCAATGTATGATTGGTTTGTTTTGTTTGCTCATAATTTTTGGATGATCATATGGAACTTTTGGCATCTAACACTCGTTGTTAACTAAACTTTTTAGTCTCTGGTGCATTTTAATATTTTGGTTGTTTGAGGTTGAAGTGTTTCAATCATTTATCACTTCATTTACTTGCCCTGTCTTGGATGAAGTCCCTTGGTCACATGGAATTGTTGAAATAGAGATTTCAATTAATGTGTTTGGGCCACACAATATTATTAATTAATAGAGGCATGGTTGAAGGTCCCTCCAAACCTTGAGGTGTTAACACAATCGATTTCGACTTTTCAAGGACAAGTCGATTGGAATATGATTCACTTTCAAGATGCCTTAGCGGTGAAATGGTAGATACGCGAGACTTAAAATCTCTTGCTAAAGAGCTTGGAGGTCCGAGTCCTCTTCATGGTGTTAAATGAATTATTAGTGCTTTTGGTTTTATAAACCATTTGGAAAAATTCACACATTTTTGTTATAATGTATTTTACAACACGTGTTAGCATAAACATTGGTTAATCATGTTTTTATTGATAAAATGTTGACTTTTGAGGGGTCAATTGATTGGGTAAGTTTTTGGCTCAGGTGAGTCTTGGGGACATTTGTCCGGTTGTTATTATCTAAATGTGGAATTTTAAACGTATGATGTATTTATTTGCACAATTGTTGGATATTACATGTTTGAGTGTGTTAGTCATTCAATTTTAGTCATGTAAAGTTTTAGTCTGTTATGCATTGGATCCATAGGCATGGAAGTCTGTCTTGTTGTTTGTAACATCCCGTCTACCTCGGCAACAATATTGTCCGCTTTGCCCCTGGATTTGACCAATGTGTAGCGCACGGATTTGTTTCTGGCAACCTGGTGAAAAACTTCCCAGGGGGGTCACCCATCCTGGGACTACTCCCACCAAAGCACGCTTAACCTCAGAGTTCACAGAACCTGACGTGCTTGTGGCCCCAAAACGCGTTGTTGTTAGGAAGACCAAGATATTACTTATAACACCTAGCATCACTCATGTCCACGGTCGATATGGGATATGCCTAAGGTGTTACATTGTTAAGCGTGGAGTTTTGACATCTGCACTTAAATCTAGTGAGTCGTCCCCAAGTCATAAGTAGTAAGCTTGCAGTGGTACCCTGTTGGGTCGTATACGGACCTAATAGTCTACAGTGGTACTTGCTCGAGTCGTATACAAGACAGGTTTTGCGGTGGTGCTCATTTGATTATGATATGGAGACCAGTGACTTTAGGGTGAGACTCATCTAGAGGTTGAGTAGACATTAGGGTCATTTGAGAATCTTGTGATGGTGCTCAATGGAGCCGGATACATGGATCCATGCCTCGAAGTGAAACTCGAGAACGTTGATAAGTGGTTTAACTTTGTGTTTCCGCCTCATTCAACAGAATCGGGTCTGCTCCATCATCGAAATGTGTTGTTTTGGGTTTGGATTACTATACGTGTTTGTGGTTTTAAATGTTAAACCTTATTTACATTTTGGGTGAGTACTAAACTTTGGTCTCGTGATAAATAATTGTATTGGTTAATCATGTTTCATCACAAAAATAGTGGGTTTTGAAAAAGTTGTTGCCTTCATGTTTAATACACTTTATTTTGGCTCGTGATTTAAATAACATTCTTTCAATTTATCATTTTATATAAATGATGAAAATTCTTGAACTCTGGCATTAAGCTTAAATCTTTTAATTTATCGGCATGCACAATAGGTCATAGTTGAGAATAGTACTAGCAACACCAAGAAGAGTTGAATGCTAGTTAGATGCGAGTAGGGTATAGTTCTTCGATGATGACTTCCGCACCTTTGAGATGGTGACAGTTGTTAGAGTTTTAGTAACACCCGACCTTAGTCTAGACTTTATGCAAGACTTGGTTTACTATTTGTTGATGTCGAATCTAATTTTACTATTTGAGATTATCAAGTATCAAATTGTAGAAAAGGATTTATCCTTTATTTGATGCATTATTTTTAAATTTGTCGATCTTTCCAAATTTGAGGGTGTTACAATTTCACTTTCATCCTTGGTTTTACTTCGAATTTCTTGGTTTTTTTTCTTGGGTTTCATCTTTCAACTAAATTTCCTTGATTTATTTTTGGATCCTTGGTCATTATGATTGGAGGGGGTTTTTTAGATTGTCGTGTTGGGAAGATAAGTTGTTGAAGGGGGTGGTGATGAGTGGTAGGTGAAGTTAGGATGATAGAAGATGTTTGTCTTTTCGCTTTCATCTTCGATGACGAAAGGGATTTTTCCTATTTTCAATTTCTCTCCAGCGAGGTTTGAACTTCACGTGGTAGGAACGCCTAGGCCAAGGGTAAATGGTAATAGTCTTTTTGAGAACCAAGTGACCCTTTAGAAAACCTTCAGAAAACCTCTCTAACTCGGTAAAGTTTGCTTTCAATACTTTTCAAAAAAACACAAACATGGAGTCTTTACTTAATTCATCATTGGACTGGTTTTAAGTTCAAGAGTACCTTATTGTGTACTTTGATTCGGTGGAAGGCTAGACGAGAGGAAATGAGTCTGTCAATGATCAACACTGGGGGTAAGGGAGGTGAGGGACGTAATATTATATTTTAAATTAATAATGAATGGCAATTGAAATATGCATTTATTTTTTTTAATTCATGATTTAACTGTCGTGTAATATTAAAATGATTGGTTTTCTACTCAACTAATCAATTATCAATAAGACCTTAAATAAATGCAAACTATATTCATATCTTTAATAATGATTTTGAAAGTTGATTTCTTAAAATAAAAACCAGGACAAAATTTACTTAATTTTAATGCAATTCTCCTTGTTCAAAACTTTTTTTCTTTTGTCATTTTTAAAATTAAACATCCCTCTAGCATCTTATTTGGGGCATTTTATTTGGAGAGAGTTTTCATGTTAAATGATATATTTTCTTCAATTCAGTAGGCCCCTTTAGGCCATCCATTATGGTACCACTCATACCATTCCTACAGACTGCCACATCAGCT
>LUCG01220894.1:0-11349 GCA_001633085.1 Carthamus tinctorius
CAAATGGTATGTTTGGGGCTACTCGTTGAAAATCTACCCGACTTGGCACATTTGGGGCTACTTAACGAAAATCTACCCGAAGCGGTCTATTCGGGGCTACTTGTCAAAAATCCACCCAAACCGCCACTCTAAAAGGGGGCACCGTACTTAAGTCATTACCGACTACTAGTGTCATGCCATTGTCTCAATCACAAAAGGTCTCGCCACTACTGTCATCATGTTACAAATATTATCACACACTCAATTTCCACGGAGTGTAGCATGGCATACCTAAACCTCATGCATCTATGATACAAGTAACATGGAAGTTATAACACGCTTATACATTACATGTATACGCAGAGGCAATTTAAATAAGACCATGTAACCCTTTGGTCCATAAAACTATAGTTACCCCCAATTTAGCAATTTATGCATTTAATAAATCACACGTATACATCAGTTTCAAATAATCATTTCTGTTTAAACATAAACAAGGTAGTCATTCGAAAACAGTTGAGAAAACATCTCAGTTATAAAAAGCTTGGCAATGGAACTCACTTGAGCCTAGCTTCGATATACCACTATCGGAAACCCCGCCTATCAGATCAGCTACCGACCTAGAATGTCATAAATAAATCTTAGGGAATAGCTAAATCCTTACAACANCCGCCCTTGCGGGGTCTGAGGGGCAACGCCCCTCGAAAAATTTTATTTCTATATAATTAAACACTAGGAAATCTACCTCAGGAATCTAACCCTAGGGTTAAAATCTCTCGAAATCCGATATGGAGACCCAAAATCCGGTACGGGTACTGACCCGAAATCCGACTTGGGATCTTACAAAATCCGACTCGGGATCTTACAAAATCCGACTCGGGATCTTACAAAATCCGACTCGGGAAAAATGGTTAAAAATCCGATACGGATTAATCAGGAATTCGGTACGGGGTTAATCAGAAATCCGATACGGGGTTTAATTAAAATCCGATTCGGATTTTGTTGGAATCAGATATGGACAAAAAAGTCCGATACTGATCACTCAAATAGTCCGATATGGACTTTAGTAAAAGCCGATTCGAGAAAGCTGGAAAAGTCCGATACGGATTTCGGCAGAATCCGATACGGATTCTTTGACAAAAGCCGATACAGGGGCCAGCTGGTAATCCAATATGCGAAGTTAAAGTCCGATAGACAGGAATCTGATTCGGGATTTTTAGGAAATCCGACTCGGGATTTTTTTTTCATGCGGAGTTTTCCCAGATCCGAGGAGATCGAATCTGGAAGCCAAATTTCAAACAACACCAACCCTAACTAGTCTAAATCAGATATAATCAATCCTATTTATCTCCTACTAGCATAAATCACCAGACAAAATGACAGAAATCAAGGTTTACCTCAGACTGTGATGAACGAACTGGTGAAATGGTGACGTCTATGGCTGCTCCAAAAACACAGTAACACCCACTAAATCTTTTCCACATTTGGTAAAAACCTAGGGATTTCTGCTTAAGTACCCTGGGCCTAGGGCCAAGCCCATACCCAAAATAGATTTAACCCAATAATTTTTTATTACTTGCAAAACTTGTCGCATTTAGTCCATCTTTCTTTGTATTCTTGCAAAAAGGTTAACTTTCCGCTAACTTATCCAACTAGTCTAGATTTCTCGGTTATTACAGACGAAGACATCGATTTTGTGCTTTTTCTACAGGGACTAAGGTGCCGATTGTCTACCTCTGTCTAGGTATGGTCGAGCGATAGGGACGAAGGCATTCGGATTTTGCTTTTGAGATCTGGCCGATCAAGAGTTTGGGATTCGATTTAGGCGCTAGTGATGCAGATTCATCCCCGTGTTCGTAAAACCATATTTATAATCGTTTAGGGTTCGATCATGGTTTTGATGGAACCGGATGTTGATCGAAACATGCTGTAAACACGCCAGAGGGGGTAGACGCTGGATGAGAACTCGCCGAAGGATGAAGATGCTAGTCGGGAACTCGCCGGAGGAGAACATGGCATATATGTATGTTATCTGGGTTTCATTCGTTTCAAACTCATAAGCATGAGTTTGATATAACAAATTTGGTCCTCTAAGTTTAAGAAAATGGTAAAATAAATAAAACAACAAAATGACTATTTTGCCCTCTCACTTAGCGGAAAAATGGATGCCAGTTAGCCATAGGGACCAAATCCATAACGATTCGCATACCTGGAGGATCATTTATGTAATAAATGAACTTTAGGGACCAAATCCATAATTTCGACAAACGTTAGGGACCAAATGTGTAATTAACTCAAACTATAATAAGTTTGAAAATTGGATTAAACTTGATGATAATAAGTAACAACATAACGACCAAAAATGTAATTTCACTCTAATATGAATAATTATTGATGATTTACGATAATTAGGGGGATTTAGATTTCTAATTGGTTTATGAACGGAATATCTTGCAACCGTTGGATCCGAATAGAGGGGCGATTAAAAGGTACAGATTTACGCTGGAACACGTTAACAATGATGAGACGCGATACACACAATAATAGAGCAAAAAGCAGCGTTGGTGAGAGTAGATCTTCAGAGTGCGTTCCCAAAAACAAGCCCTAAAAATGGAAGAGAAGCACAATTCACCGGCGACCGCCACCGAAGCGGCCACACCGTCGTCGGCGGAGCTACCGTCTTCACGGCGAAGAGGCGGAGGGCTGAAGAGGAAGGCCTCGATTCTCAGCAGTAGCAGCAACGCATCGACTCCGCCACCGTCGCTGTCTTCGAAGCGTCAGGCTCGTGAGAAGCCATCGCCGGTGCTGTTCCCTCCGATCCACAATGGACCGTGCACCAGAGCTCGTCAACAGCCGAATTACGCCGAGTCTGGGACGTTTTGGGACGCGGTGGTTGTGAATGGCGAAGGGGAAGGCTCGATTTTGGGGACGCCGGCGGCGGCGAAGGCGGAGGAGGAATTGAATGCTAGGAAAGAAGCTTGGGAGGCGTTGGAAGCGAAGATGGAAGCTGAGTATGACCACGTGAAATCGCGTGATGCTAATTCACATGTTGTACCTAGTTCTTGTGGTAAGTAATTAAATGTAGCTTGTTTATATCAGTTAGAATTACAATCCTCAGTCTTCTTGCTTCTTTTGGTTGCAGAAAAATTTTATTGCTTTTGTTTTGTTGAGTTCTTATACAATGCCTAGGTTTCAGTAGAAGTTGCAGGAAAAATTGGGACTTGATGAGTTAAAAGAATACAGAATAATGATCAAGATTATCTAATTTGGAACCTTAATTAAAAAATTAGACCCGGATGTTTCAGGATGGAGGACTTTCACAGTATAGAAGGCTTTATCTTATTTAGGCCATCTGACAAGATCATGAATAGAGTTTCTTTGCATACATATCACAATTCTGAAACATGGTCATACATCATTTGGAAAAAAAAAAGTATTTCTTGCTACTTGCACTTAAAATCTTAATCTTATTGTGGTGAAGGAATTAATTTTTCGACGGGCAATAGCCTATTTTACTTTAGATCATTAATTTGCTATAGCTACCAACGATTTGCAGGATCAAGAATGTTCCATTATTAGTGCATAGTAGAATGTAATTTTGTGACATCCTATACCTGAAATGATGGATCACCAAATGTAATTTAATTGGATATTTTGATGTGCATTTTTCTTATTAAATATGGTGGTGTGTCATGGGAAATCATTACCAAGACTTCAAATATAGTGTTTTAGCTTTCTTGTGACTCACATAGAAAGAAATGATCTAATACCAACTGATATACGAGGGGATTTTGTAGGTTGGTTTTCATGGACAAAAGTTCATCTGTTGGAGGAGAAAGCATTACCTTCTTTCTTTAATGGAAAAGTGGAGAATCGGACTCCTGAACTTTATATGGAGATAAGAAACTCCATTATGAAAAAATTTCATGCAAATCCCAGTACCCAAATAGAGGCAAAGGATCTTTCTGAGATATCAGCTGGAGAACTGGATGCTAAGAAAGAGGTGATGGAATTTTTAGACTATTGGGGGTTGATTAATTATCATCCATTCCCAGAGGCTGATATCACTAGTTCACTGGGTGATGCTGAAGAAGCTGCAAAAGTAAATTCATTGATACAGAATTTGTATGAGTTTGAGGTGGAACAATTGTGTGCACCAGCAGCTCCCAGGACTAGTCTTGCAACCCTTCCTGTTCCATCCCGGTTGCCAGAGTCCATGATAACTGATGAATCAGTGCAGCCTGAGGGACCGTCTGTTGAGTATCACTGCAATTCATGTGCAGCTGATTGCTCCCGTAAACGTTACCACTGTCAGAAGCAGGTCTGTTGTTTCTTAGAATTCTCTATTTTCATGTTAATGATAATTTTATCAGGAAAGTTAATATGTTCGCCCTAATTTCTGTTCTAGTAACTCCATTCTACCAAAAGGCGTCAACTCATATAGTCATATGCCTTCCAATTGTAATATCAGATTTGTCAAAAGAAGTAGATGGGTAAACACACAAAGCGGAAAACATATCTCCATCTATACTTATTCATGCATTTTAATTTTTAAAACAAGCTAAACACATGAAATGCACTAGTCTGAAATTAGTTTCTCTTCTCTCTTAATGATGCTATCTCTGGTTTGAAATTCAAGGGATAAGAAAAGAAAAGGGAAGTGGTTTCTTCTTGTTCGTCATTAACAAAACCACAAACATAATGAGGGATGTTGGATATCTTTTGAACTTTCTTTTCTTTTACCAAAGTAGTTTGTGACAGTAAGGGTTTGGTAAGGAATGCATCTACTTGTCCTTTTGGTAAACCTTGTTAACATGATAAATCTGACTGTTTCAACCTTTCAGGTTTAAGCAGAAAAATAGCGTGAAAGCTAGTTTCTAACATGCTTCCTACCTCGTATATGTTTACTTTGATTACGTGATGGCAGATCCAATCATTAGATTAGGCAAACAGTTATGGTCAACATCATTCAAATAAAAATGAAAACAGAAAACGATCTCCACATCTTTAATTCATTGATATTCTAAAGCCCAAAATCATCTACATTCTACAAAGACTTCATCTCATACAACAACAGAATCCTAGGTTGAAACCATGAGCTTTTATGTCTTGAATTCTGGATCTTTTAGAAAGAAAAAATATTAAAAAGATAACAATAGATAATAGGACTATAGGAGATAGGCTTCAAAATAAGGAGAAGTCTGTCATGCTATAAGTAGATTGGATGGAAGATAACCTTTCATGCTTATTAGTGAAAAGTTTGAAGATGCTAATGCTAACATGAGCAGAGCAGAACTAAAAGCATGGCTGATTGTAGAACTAGATGCAGCCCAACATAGGCCTGTGTAAATTTTCTATTCCATTCTGTTCTTTATTACTATTAGCTGTGGAAGCGCCTGAGTCAATTTGGCGAATTTATGAACTGCCAATTGTGAGGTGGTTAAGAGACGGAATGCGGTCGGTTCCTTTATTTCCAACCTTCAAATAATATTAACTTAGTCCAAAAATACAACCAAGACTAATTCAAATACCAAATCATAAGAAGCCCCATGAAATATAATAAAAGATCATAGTATATAAATTCAAGTTCCAACCATTGTGAAGCCAATCAACACACACACATAGACACACATGGTTCTGTTTGGTTACTAGAGTTTGGAAAGACAAAACCGAACTGAATGGCATGGCCCAAAAGTATTGGCATAAATAACTGAACCACCATGTAGTCAAATCCAAAATTTTTGTTTAATTCAGTGGGATTCAACATTTTATTTTATTTTTTGTTGTTCCCCAAGAAAACTTAGGCATATGTCAACTGGTACTTGCTATTTTTCCAGTTCATATGAGCACGGGATGTAAACCATGCTATGTAACACATAGTAAATTAGCTAGAAAGAGAAATTGTACTAGAGGAAAGGCACAAAATAAAAGGATTAAGCTTAATCCCTTTGGGAAAAGACATGAAGGCACTTTCTTGTCCAATATTAGTGCTGCATCATTTATATCATCTCTGTTTATGTTGTTACCACAGCTGTGTTGCCCTATGTTGATTCAATTTTTGTTAGGCAGGCAGATTTTGACTTATGTACTGAATGCTTCAACGACGGCAAGTTTGACTCTGATATGTCCCCATCTGATTTCATTATTATGGAGCCTGCTGATGCTGCTGGGGCAAGTAGTGGGAAGTGGACAGACCAAGAGACACTGCTTCTCCTTGAAGCCCTGGAACTATTCAGTGAGAACTGGAATGAGATTGCTGAACATGTTGCCACAAAAACAAAAGCTCAATGTATTTTACACTTCATTCAAATGCCAATTGAAGATACTTTCCAGGACTGTGCTGATGAAGATGATGCAACTCACAAGGAAAAAGCTGAAAAGAAAGATGCAAGTCACGATGGAAGTGACGAGAAAAAAGAAGTTGATGCAAGTCCAGAGGAAAAGGCCGACAAAGTAGAAGTTGATGCAAATTTGAAGGAAAAAACAGATGCAGTTGCAATCAAGAATGATACACCTCCCAGTGATTCCCCAGATATGAAAGAAACTGATGATTCTAAGGCTGTCCTCGATACTGATGCTTTGCCTCCAGATGATGCCCCATCCAATAATGATGAACCTGATCCCACTCCGATGGACGTTTCAGAATCAGTGGATCCTGGTAAATTAAAAGATAATCAGGAGAATGGTGTGAACATTGCAGTGAAAGCACTCAGAGAAGCATTTGATGCTGTGGGCTCTCGTCCTTCCCATGATGGGAAACTTTCTTTTGCTGATGCTGGTAACCCTGTGATGGCAATGGTAAGTAAAATACTTAAAAGAACTGGTAACTAAAAACCAATCAAGAGATATCAGCTCCAGAAACTTCTGAATTGCAACTTGTGTTTTAATAATAGAGAATGCATGAATATCCTATGTGAGAAAGTAAATTTGAATGCTTGAATAAAAGCTTTCTTCTCTATTTTCTTGAGTTTGGTACCTCTGTTTAGTTTGTATGATGGTTTTCCTTTTTCCAGGCAGCATTCCTGAGTCGGTTGGTGGACCCCAATATTGTGACTGCTTCAGCCCGTACTTCTCTGAAATCAATTTCTAGTGGTGGCACTGGCTTGCAGCTCTCTGCAAGGCATTCCTTTGTTATTGAGCATCCAACTGATGAGAAGAAACCAGATAACACAGAGAGGTCAATCAATAAACCTGTAGATCATATTTAATAATCTGTTAGAAACATAACTAACATTACATGGGTATGCAGAGATGTCCAAGAAACGGTGGAACAAGAGGGCATAAAAGACAAGACAGATTCTGGCAGGAAGCAGGATGAAGAAAAGTCTAGCTTAATCCGTAGCGACAGTTCAGTATATGATGATAATGACAAGGTAGGTAATAATTTAACCGGAAAAGAGACAGAATCGTCGGTTTCTCATGAAGAAAAGAAAAATCCAGCTCCAGCACAAGTGGTGCCTCCCAAGAAAGGCAAGAATGCTGGTAGAAAGGGCATTTCTGCTTCTTCAAAGAAGGACAAGGATCCAATTGCCAAGAAACCAATTATTGCTGAAGAAACTAGTGAGCAAACAGGTCAAGTTGAGAAGCCTTCAAGTTCTAGAAAGGAGCCTGAAGATTCTGCTGATGGTGTTCCACCGTTAGGGGTCTCTCAGTCTATAGAACCTCCAAAGGACGAGGAGATGGTATCTAAATCCCTTCCGTCAGAGACGGCAGAGCCTCACCAATCTAATACCTCACTGGCTGAAAACACTGCAAATTCAGGTTTTATTAAGTTCCCTTTTTCTGTAGAGTCGTTGATTTCTTGGAGAAGTTACAACAGTACTTCTCCTAACAAATGCTGACAATGTTTAACAGTAATAAAATTAGCCTAAAACTTGGGTAGTTTTAATGGGGCATCAAAGGAATATTCAGTATAAACTAGAAATTCTCAGTAATGACATACCCTACTCTGATGCTTGGAAGTTGGTGTTCAATTTACCGTCTATTTTGTCGTTCCATTGCATGTCCATTTCAATTATCATGCTCTTATCTTACAAATTTGTAAACACACTTGCACCTTTCTTGCATTATTATATAAAGTTGAAGTGATTAGGGTCATCCTAAAGTTAGACTCTGTCTGAATTGTCTTCCATATTGTAATTCAATTGATTGATTCTGTTCAATGATGCAGGTGGGGAAGTAGCAAAAGACTGTAAGAATGTGAACAAACACACACTAGACGCTAAAGATGACCCAGATATGCATAAATTAACACGTGCAGCTGTCACTGCTATCTCTGCTGCAGCAGTTAAGGCAAAATTCTTGGCGGACCAGGAAGAGGACCAGATTCGACAGCTTGCAACATCGTTAATAGAAAAGCAGGTAAATTAATTACTGACCATTTTCTTTGAATTATCTAAGGGCAAAATGTATGAAACTGCAAGTAAGTTTTCTGTAATCAGTGTACCAAAGTTTTAAAACGTTTTATGTAATGCAATTTAAGTTTCAAAGTATTCTATTTCTTACTCATTTTGATTGATAGCTTGCTGATCTTGTAACATTTGGTCGTGGTTGTCAAGTTTCTTGTCACCACTTCGCTATAACCCTTTTGCAAATATTTCAAAAATGTTTTCTAAAAGAGCATCCACGACATCAAATGTTTACAAGATCACCAGTCAAAATAGGTACAGAATAGGAAATTTTGAAACTCTTACATTGATCAAGTAAAAGAAAGTTATTCGCTACGCTAAATAGGGAGCTAGACCAAACTTCGTTGCATTTTGATGCAATTTTCCCAATATTTAACAAAAAAACAAGGCTCTCTTGTTTAGACTCTGAAGTAATAATTACTGTGTAACTTCAACCTGCAGCTGCACAAGTTGGAGACTAAGTTGGCTTTCTTTACTGAGATGGATGGTGTTGTGGGAAGGGTTAGGGACCAGTTGGAAAGGTCAAAGCAGAGACTTTACCAAGAACGTGCCCAAATAATCGCGGCCAGGCTGGGCATGTCATCTGCCGCTTCTACCAGGCCTATGGCGCAGCCAGTACCCAACAGGGGTGGAATGCCGTTCCCAAATGCAGTACAAAGGCCACCAAATCCAATGAGCATGACTCCTCCTCAAAGGCCACCACTCTCAAGACCTATGATGCCACCAACCCCTTTTTCGAATCCAAATATACCTGGCCCGGCTGCAGGAGGGAACTCTGCTCATATTTCAAACAACCAGGATAAACTCTCATCGGTTGGGATGAAGTAATTTGGCATCAACCACCATGTATTATTGTTATACCACAAGTAGTCCTAACAACTATTACCAAGTGAGTTATCTGCTGGATCTCATAATCTTTATCTTCACTGGTAGGATAATATGCTTAAAAGTCTTGGATTTCTGATTGGCAGGCAATATTGGCATATTGGTAAGGCTTTGAAATTGAGGATCTGGATTGGTTTGAAGATTGGTACAATCATAGACTAAAAAGGGGAGGGGTTATTTTGTAACTTGATAACATATCATGTACCTTTGTGCCTAATTGAGGATTTAATATTAGAGGTAAGTTAGTAGTATCAGTGGAAGTTAAGTAGTTAGATTTCATGTTTATGTTATGTTGTGTAGATATACTTTGGGGTTTATGGTCAGAAATTAGATGTCTTTTGGAGTACCCTTGTGTTTGTTTATTATCTTGTTGAGGTATTTTGTATGTTTTATGGCTACAGGACACTTGAAACATTTAGTGTATTCTTATCTTATCTTTCTTTTTCTTTGTTGAAAAAGAATCTATTTTTCACAAATCCAAAAGAATCTTTTTGTTTAATTGGGGGTTTGGACTTATTTATATGACTAAATAAAACAATTTGGTACCAAGGGGAAGCTATGGGTGAGTAATGTAATTCCTTTTAGAGATTTTGACTTTTAGTTGAGTAATGTAATTCCTTTTAGAGATTTTGACTTTTAGTTCTCTATTTTGGAGTAGCTGTTGTTGGAGATTTTCTTATATTATTATTAACAATGTGGGAACGTCACTCATATTTGTTTGAGTTTTTGTTTAAGAATCTTGATTCTTTGTTGAAATATTATTTTATTAGTTTTTTAATTGATATAAAAACTTATAATAAAGACTAATGGTGAAAAAATGTGATCCACAACTTGTAAGCCATTTCATTGTTGGCCGGGACAGAGATCTTTAATTTGATGAGTTGATAATGATGTAACAAAGAAAAGAATACAAAAAATAAAATTTTCAAAGTCATTACATCTATATGTATTTGGGATTTTCAAGTTGGGAGCCATACAACCTTAAAAAAGAAGAGTAAATACTTTGAGAGGTCGTGTACTTGATATTAAAAAGAGAGTCAGTAAAAACCATATAATCTTTTTATAGAATCAAACCAAACAAATTCAGCATAGAACAACTTCTTTTGAATTTTTGTTTCGTTTAAAAGTTAGTTTGGCCACTGAAAAAAGGCAGGGTCTCACGTTTATATACACATATATAAATGTAGATGGGGTTGCAAATATAAATCATGTCATTGTTACAAACTATACGAACCAATAATTGACAACTTATGTAAACAATAATAGTTCATTTATTATAATCTGAATATTTATGGAAGAAGATTAGGGTTCGTTAATTATGATTAACACTTTATATTTGGAAACCATTGATATATTTATAAGATCACACATATCAAATTCACAATGTATTTTCTTGGAGGGGGGGGGGGATTAGAAAACAAACGGACAAATTGCATTAAAAAGTAACATACTTTCATCTAATTCCTATTTTGGGTAACATACTTTTAAAGTTAGCATTTTGGTACTTAAAATGTAAAGTATCAAACTTTTAAGTACGTAGTTTACCTAATGACTTGAAAATGATGACTAGGATTAGGTTTTTACCTATGTGACATTATTTATTTATTTTATAAACACCAAATAAGTAAAAAGGGAATATCTACAACATTTTTTAAAGAAATTTATATTCTTTTAAAATCCATTTCATTATTTAAAAAAATTTGTATCTTCTTTTGAAATCCACATAATTTTTTGAAATATCAGTATTTTTAATTAAAAGAAAAGTATTATCATTTTCTTCAAAATCTATTACATAACTTTTGTATCATTAATTTTCTTTTTTCAAATTCTCAATCATTTAAAAAAAACTTATAAGTTTTATAGATTTAAAAAAAAAAGAATAAACTTCAAATTTGGTCCCTATGGTTTACCATAACCAACGGAACTCGTCCCTATGGTTTAAAAACTACACTGGACGTCCCTAAGGTTTGTGTTTTGCTTTGGATTTGGTCTCTACTCACTAACTCCTTTAAAAACTCAATTAAGTGAGGGGTGCTTTTGTAATCTCAGGAACCATATTGTAACTATCTCTCTCTCT
>LUCG01220941.1:0-14995 GCA_001633085.1 Carthamus tinctorius
CATTCCGTAAAGCAAATTCACCAGGTAAGCACTTACTGGGTAAGCATTAAGTAAACGGCCCCTAAGTCTTACGAGAGCTGCATTAACGTTTTATATATGGACTATCAACCATCAGTTTTTATTTTGACTCAAAAAAGCTTACTGGTGTAAAAACTAGTCAATGAAGGACCTGTACATAGTAACTCATTCAGACATACATACCCTTATAGCTAAAAGAATCAAATTTATAATTAACCAATGGAATATATTCATTTTCCTACTTTCTAAGCTTATGTTGGAAGGTATATATGTTTAGATAGAACCCCATTGATACATTGTTCTTGTTTCTTTAGTACGTCCAGTGGCTCCTATCCCTATCATATTCCATGGATTATTTACAAGTGGTATTCAAGCTCTTACATATGCAACTTTAGCCCCAGCTTATATAGGTGAATAAATGGAGAGCCGCCATTGACTAGTTTTCTTAATAGTCCTTTCTAGATTAACCTAACACAATGTGTGCGTGGCTAAAAGAAATTGACTTAGAAATGGAAATCTACAACTACACTATTACATGACCTAACTGAAAAGAAAAGGAAAAGAGGTATCAAAGATCTTTTTCCTACAATTACTGTTCAGTCCATTTACATCATCATCATGCCTTCCTTTCAATGAGTATTCAGTTTATATTGGTCACTGAATTCCTCATATGGCTTGAGAAAAAATGATTCGAAGTTCTGTCTATGCATAATAAATAGCAATAATCTATAAAAAAAAAAAAGTTAACCTACAATTTAACCCACATTTATAGCGTTTTCCTGAAAAATAATGAATCATTTGCAATCATAACTCAAGTTGGATAATTCTCAAAGATCTAAAACATCTTACTTTGTGATACTTCTTATGTGAGAAATACAATGGGGTTAAGACTAAGAAATCCTCATCTTCCTTTAGGTAATCGCATGAAGTCTTCAATCAACAAGAATATGCCCATCAATGGGGAAGTCCCATGAAAATTGCAACATGACCTTTTGCCATTAATTTTCAATCTAAAATTACTTGGTTGTCTGTTGTCATCATCACAAAACACTGACGATGTTGATTTGGTTCCACAAGACTCCCCCATTTTTGTCATCATTGAAAGGTATTCAAGATATTCAATCAATAGTTGCGTATTGAACTATGTGGCCAGTCAAACATTGCATTCATATTGGGGGCATGGTATCAAACTTCTACATATTTTTCACAACAGCTTCATAATATCAGTGTATAAATCTTTATTACAAATTTGTAGGTTCATTATGATAATAACATTAGCAGTCCCATCCATTTCACTGGCAGGAGGCACTATTGTTCCCTCCATCCCATTTCATATAGCCAAATGCCTTCGTTTATACGTCACTGTATTATTACATTGCTTTCATTAATTAACTGACTTGCTTTCATTAATTAGAAGGGTGCTATGGCAGGTCAAAGGAAACTATAACAATTACCTTGATTACTGTCTGATCATAAAGAAGTGGTAAAAGCTCCGGAAGAAGACTCTTGATAAGGCTTGGCTTGTTGTGGCCAGCTATACTCAAAGCCAAAACAGCTGCTCGCCTAACATGCTGCCCAAATTTATCTTAGTTAAATAATCAACTCTAGGAAGGATAAATATAATAATCATTGATCAATGTTAGACCAACAAAAATCATTGATCAACGTTAGAGCAAAGATGCAATTATTTCCATTTAAAAACTCTAAAATCCTTGGAGCATTGTCTTTATTAAACTCACCCGATCCTGATCCTTGATAAGCATAAGAAACGAGGAAATCTCCGGGTACAAGACAGAATCAATCTTCTCAGGCCGTTCAACTATAGAATACTTCACAGCAACAACAACCGTTGCTCTGGTGAATGCAGCAGGACTAGTTGTTCGCTCCTACAGAAACATATACATCTGATCATGAACTTCAACACATATATATTATTTGTAGCATTGTTTCTAGCTTAACCAACAAAACATTACAGTTAGTTGATAAAGTACCTTGAGAGCAGGAACAAGTTTTGAAGGCTTAATCAGAGCAATCTTTCCCAAACATTCCGCTACCACATTGCGGACACCCTCTTCCTCACTTTCACAGTGGTTGAATAGCAAGTTGAGTATCTTTTCAACACTAGAATCTTGAAATTCTGCTTTATCAACAGATTGTCTCACAATAACCTGTAAAGTAAAATTTTGATTTTGGTTAAAATGAACACAATTCCTATTTTGTTTCAAAGTATTATTTTTTCCAGTTTGTCAATCTGAACGGGAATTTTAAATAAATGTAGACTAGCAGATACCTCTTTCAAAGAATGGAGCAACAGATACTGTTTTTTCTGCTGGTTATCGATCTGGTTCAAAATAAATGGCAAGTACTTGGCCAAATTTCCAACAGCAATATTACCAAGTGCATAAGAGGCCGCAGATTTTATCTCTTCAAAGGGAGATTGAAATGATTCAATAACTATGTTTTCTATGTGCAAATGAGAGCTTAAATCTTTTCTTCTACCAATTTCACCCAAACATAGCAAGGCAAGGTGTTGTTTGGCCTACAAAACAAATGAACAGTCTTGAGAAAATGTTTGCCAGAAAAAAAAAACTCAAAATGCAAAAGCTAGAGAAGTCCATAAACCTGCCAAGTAAGATTGTTACAGAGATATAAAGATGCAAAATCTATACAAAAGAAAATCTCTGATCACATTTCAGATTGCCAGATTCGATAAATTCTTGTATAAATTAGACGATGAAATTTTTTTCCTTAGCCAAGTAAATGACAAAAAAGAATCTTCCTCCAAACTAGTAAAGTACATGAAACAATTCTGTACTTCCCATTTTGTGTGCTTTTTTTTATTTAATCCACCATTTGTGACCAAAATTAAGTAGTTCTACTTCTATTATTTTATATATTGGATAGTGAACAATATATGACAGCAAGCCGAATTATATACCGACGACTCAGTTA
The DNA here is from genome assembly GCA_001633085.1 of Carthamus tinctorius. Classification (NCBI taxonomy): domain Eukaryota; kingdom Viridiplantae; phylum Streptophyta; class Magnoliopsida; order Asterales; family Asteraceae; genus Carthamus; species Carthamus tinctorius. The sequence goes on from LUCG01220941.1 coordinate 2,971, forward strand.
TGTCTTTGGATTTGGATAGAAAGTTCTCCAACCAACAACTAAAAGACCTTATTGCCTCCTATCCCATCAAATAGATCACAGAGTACTAGAAGAAAGAAATGAAGGGGTTAAATATTCGTACACCATAAAGACCTATAAATATGGTGCATGACTTTCTGTCAATTATTGTATATATCTTTTGTTTTCCGAAAGGCAATATTCTTAGCAAAAACAGGAGAGAACCCAAAGGAATACACAGCCGAAACAGAAAGGCTCACATTCAGCCGGGAGAAGAATGTAAAGGCAGAAAAGCCTAGCTACAACAGAAACCAAGGAACAAGAATAAAAAACAAGACAAAAGAAAAGCCTAGACCAGCGCACAGCTAAACGGACATTAAGGAAGCCAATTATTGTATATATGTTCATCTTTGAATAATGTATAAGAACCATAATTGTTCACCATGTGACTTTGAGCAAGGTTGATGATATGTTCCTGGTTCCAACAATTAACATCCTGAAAAGAATATGACAAAACCACTAACTATAACCCTCATAGGATCGAATTGATCGGGTCACGTAGGAACAAGGTTCAGATCTCCCGATCTGTTAGGATGCCCTAGCTGCAGCAATAAGCCTTTCCTCGTTTGAACCTCACCCTTAATTTTAAGGCTATGCCATCCAATCACATACTTACAATAAGAACAAAACCTTTCTCGATCAATCCCCATAAGCTGTCCGCTGTCAGGTTGGGCAGTAAGGGTAGAAGAGGGGGAATCACAGATGGTTTCAGCTATTACAACAGATGTCCACTTCGTTAAAGTACTACATGGCTACTAGTCTACCACGAGTATTGGTCAACAACATCAACTTTGTCAATAACATAACATGCAAGGGTTAAAATCAAAATCAAAGCACTTGCTTCATCCGAACTAGTATTCCATAAATACGGCAAGGGGAGTCACCATTGCACCATTAGAGTAAAAACCATGTGTGATGGCAGCATAAAGTTAATAAGGTGCCAAACCAGAGTGGGGTGAGGATATAGCCAGTCACTTGGCATTATGCAACAAGGAACTAACTAGATTAGTAGTCATTTGCAAGGCATGTCTAATGTCTGTATGCCTATGGTTTAGATGCCCCTATGAAAAATATCATGTTTGATGAAGTTCACTTTTTGTGTATATGTGCCCCTCAACGAAAGATGCCAATATGATAGATGCTAACATGTAGTATGCTTTAGTTTGAATCCTCCTATAGAAATTAATTTTCTCCTCGACTTTAGTCTAGCATAAAAAGCTGGGATAGTCAAACTGTAAAAACTCTTACAATTTAACTAATAGAACAGCACCAAAAAATTTATGAAAATACAAATATATAAGGCCAATATTATTAGCTTTATTAGTAAAGCCCTTGTCTTAGACCTTTGCAATCTTTTATGAATCTCACATAACAAAAAGATACTCCTAGAAAAGAGTTGTCTTTCGTCTTTCTAGGCCAACTTGAAGTTACACCTTTGTATAACAAAAGTGGAAATAACTACAAGCCAAAAAAACAAAGAAGTCGACTCCAATATTTCTCTGCAGGGATATGATTATCATGTACGTGTTAGGCCTCAGCGGAGGGGAGGGATAACTTCATCCAAACAACTTCCTTAAATGCTAATCAAGAAACAATGGCCATCTGAGACCACATACAGTGTAATCATCTGACCCCTGGCCAGTGGCCACTATGTAAATTACACATCTGACTGGATTCAAATTGTCACAGAAGAAAGAGGGAGGTGAGAAACCTACCGAGTTAGTACTGCTATCATCTTTCAAAATCTCTGTGAGCATCTTTACCGTAGATGAACATTTGTGGTCCCCTGCAGCAAGGCACAGTACAGCAACACATTGCGCTATGGAAAACAAAGCTTGTTTTGCAATACCACCAGATTGAGGAGATGGCTTAGCAGTTGAAAGAAGAGATTCCAGCAGAGCATCAAAACTCGTATTTGCAGAGTAAACCAGAGTAGCAAAAAAGTTTTGCAAAGCCTGCAGTTTACAAGCATTAGATTTGGAATGAAGCAAACCATTCTCTGATGACAAGTTCCATAGGACTGAGGTAGTACCGAGAGGGCCTGTCCTTGAAGCAATGAACTTTTGACTAAAGCCAGGGCCTGGGGAAGAACTTTATTTCTGACAGTCAAACCTACACTTGGACCCGACCTCCTGTCTGACATCAAGGTACAGCAGAGTTCCAGCGCAAGAGCCGTCATATGCAAGTCTGAATCACTGTAAGTGGGAACCGTTAACACATATTAGTGTCTGATTCTCTAAGAACTAGTAGATACATTAATTGGAGAAACAAAATGACATTTAATAAAGGCATGAAAGGATTCTAAAAAGGCTGAGTGTGAAACCTGATCAAAGTTGAAAGTTCCACAATGATAACTTCATAAGCAGCAGAACCAATTTTATCACCATAGGCAACAATTAGTGTATTTAAAGTACCCAGTGTTGCCTGTCTTAATGCTCGATTAGCCTATTTTCCAAAAGAAGATCAACCATGATTCAAGTTGTGCTCCAATATTCAATGTACCATGAACAATTTACTTGAACTACGATACTTGAACATTAGCGATGCTTATACCTTCCGTAGGAATGCAGTTAATTCCACAATAACGTGCTCTAGAACACAAGAAAGATCTAGGTGCAGTGGAGATGCAGCTATCACCGCAAAAGCCTGAAAATCAATTCAACTATCAGAGAGAAGTATATATAGTTGCCTACTTTATATCTTATACAAATAAAAACTGCCAACCTATTATAAAAAGAGATATACAGTTGAACACTTCAAAAAAGTTCAGACCTTTATTANAGTTGTCAACTATCAGAGAGAAGTATATATAGTTGCCTACTTTATATCTTATACAAATAAAAGCTGCCAACCTATTATAAAAAGAGATATACAGTTGAACACTTCAAAAAAGTTCAGACCTTTATTAAAGAAAACAAAGTGGAAAAAGAACTAACAATGCTTACAAGAGGACTACCATGACTAATGCTTGCTATTAAAGAGAGGAAGAGAGAAAGGCAAAGATTTGTAATATTTGTATAACAAAGATCCATATCCATCTATTGAATTTTCATTCAATCTCTTCTCTGTACCATTTTTGGTTGTTTCCTACAAAATTTGAGAACTCTAGTCACATCCATTGAGTTTCCGTTCAATCTCCTCTGTACCATCTTGGTTGTTTACTAGAAAATTTGAGTATATGATGGTGAAGGTACTCATTTTCACATACAAACATGGACCATATGGACTAGAACTACCATTCTTACAAAAATGAGAATTCTAGCCACACTTTTTCTAATTTATTGTCAGCAATGATGCATTCTAATTGCTTTAACTTTAAGATCAAGTTCACTTCATATGTATAGCTTTTAATAGATAAAATCAGAGGCCATTAGAAAGTACTGCTAATCCAGAAAAGTCAAAGAAAAAATTAGTGTGGGGTGAACTAATGGGAATATTGTGACCCCTCATTTATACAATAGCTAAAACCAACAACTAAACTTTACCCCCCTTTATTCTATTAAGAGCTGCAAATAGTAAAGTTGATAGGAGCAGCAAGTTGAGCTCGAGTGATGTCCAGTTTACTGAGACAGTGGTGAATATTCAAGTATCAAGCTGCAAAGCGAACTCAAAAATCCATGTAAACATGTAAGCCTCCTTGAAAGAAATCAGATGCTACCTTATATACAAGTTCAAGCGGAACGTGATTGAATATTTGGTATTAGCACTGGACTGGGCAGTTAAGAATGAAACTGAGTGAAACTTGGTATGCAGACATACGTTGACCGACAGTCATAAAGCATGGAGATTTAAAAAAGGGCCCAATTGCAGTAAAACAGTTATCAAGACAACGGTCATGTTTACAACATGCCAAGACCAATAACATAATATATGATAGGAACCTTGATACTTCAGCCTTACCATCATATCCATTACATAACAGCAATGAAATTTCTCAAGAACTAATATGTCCGTCCTTACAGTAGTGATACACCTAGCTTGTTGCAGACACATAGAAAAACCACCAATAATGGGGAACAGAGAACAAAAGACAACACCGAAACTAAAGACCTTGATTAGGAGAAAAGAACATCAACATTTTAAGAAAACCTTAACGAAGGCATCTAAACAAACCTTTACAGCAGTAAGTCGGGTTATCTCATTTCCCATTCGGTCCACAAGAACAGGAAGGCATGCAGGTAAGTCCACGGTGAGGTGATCACCAAACGTCGAAACCACAAGCCCCATACAAGAAATAGCACATTCCTTAACCTCCTGGAGAAGGAGCATAGTTAGGCAAAGCACACCATCCCCAACCAGAAGTTCGCAAAAGAAGTACTAACCTGGTCTTGATCTTGGTTTGTCAGACGTGACATGATGGCATTATATATCGGATGGACATAAGGTTTGAAATCAAAACCAGAAACCTGAAGAAATCCAAAAATAAACGCAAGAGATATAAATTAAGAAATAGAAGAAATATAAAGAATAGAAAAGGGTTAAAACCTTGATGTCCGGGCGCACAACTCGAACAAGTTCCCCACATACTCTCAATGCCTCAGCAGTAACTTTGTAATAACGTTCACCGACAGCAGATAATACAGGAGCAGAAATAGCCTAAAAAGAAAATATAAATCAATCTACATCTGTGTTGCATCAGACGAAAACCGCCATAAACATGCAGATTACAGACCTAACTGTGTTAGAGTAATAACCTAAACAAGAAAGTGCGGTAAGGCTTATTCAACAAGAGAAGCTCTTCAAGGCTTTATTTGGACAAACTAACCTGAACACTTGTTCAAAGTCATAAAGCCACTCGATAATAAACTGAATCACATATTTCCTCAAATCCACAGATTACCCACAGTAAGTCCATACTTGAACAAACAAAGACATTTAAGTTATCATACGAGTTTCGCAATTCAACGTCCAAATTCAATTGGCAAAATTAGCAATGAGCACATCAGCTTAATAATACACAGGCCTTTCCTTGCATCTCCAAAATCCCTTGAGCACATCAGTTTAAATTAGTTTGATTCGTATCACAATAGAGATATAAACAATGTCTGATTTGACTTCAATTACTCCACGATAGTCTATATGGAGCAAAAATTTTAACAAACTATGCGAGTACTCATCAATATAACCTATATTTATGCTATCACTTATCTTCAAAATTTCCACCGAGAAAACAAATACAACCTAACAACTATTCTTTTAAAAAAATTCACATCAAATTCATAGCTTCGGGTCCATTGAACATATATCAGGAAAACAAAAATTATTTCTGCAACACACCTTAATGTATGGGTGGAAAACAGCTGGTGAATGAGAAGCTAAAACTAATCTCGTAAATATAAGAGCCTCGATCTTCAGATTTGAGGTTGAGGATTTTTCCTGGAGTAAGGATACGTTAAATTGTAAAACAAAGATGAACTATCAAACTGATATGCAAAAAGAATACAATTTTCTGTAGACATAAAATTGAAAGATTTCCCTTACACAAAGTGCTTTCTCTATTCCAGGAATGAGTGATCCAATGTGGTCGGCAAGGCAGTCAGGCAAAACAACAACAAGTTCTTTTAGAACTGAGAAGGCACCAATCTGAAGATGAAGCATTATATGAAGAAAAAAAATTAAATGCTTACAGAACCAACTTTTAGAACAAAGGAAGCATACTAGTTATCGTAGATACGCTGCACTTCCAAAAAAATACCTTTGTCTTGATAGACTTTTCACGCAGCTGTCTATTAATAGATTTAACAACCTTGGGTACTTCTTGTTTCAATGACCATCTGGGGCTACAAGATATGGAAGTAACTTGGATCATAAGTAAAATTAGCTCTTAAAAACATAATAGCTGGAAGGTGAACTCTGCCTGAAGCCAGATGGTTCCACACATGCATTTGATATTCATCTAACCAATAATTCATAAAAATATTCACAATACCCTTCAGGTTTTATCAAGACATCAAATCTATTAAAAAAAAGCATCATTGGAGTCATGAATGAATTACACTTTACCATTATTAATTAATTATCAAAAAATACACTGTCTGAAGTTCAGGATTTCACACAAGATTAAGAAAAAAAAAAGTACTAACACGAGAAAAAAAAGGTGATTTTTGTTCCTTCTGGATCTCTATTACATACATCAAGAAACTCACTTAGGGTCTCCATACATTTGTAAAATATGCCTAAGTCTTAAGCTCGCTAATAAACTACATGAAGTTCCCAACGACATATCACATGTAAAGCCTGAAACGTTTGTCTTTTTTATTCAGAAAGGCAAGTAACTTTGGGCTCGTGTGATGAGAGATGCCTTTCCTCCCCAATTGGCAGCTCACAAAAATATTTATAAAGGTTCCCAAAAAAACAATCAGTTTGTTTTGGCAGGAATCGTAGGATATAAGACAGGGGTACAGAGTGCTGCGGCTACACAGACTTACCTTAGTTTATCAATGTCAATCTGCCCCTTTGTGACATTTCCTGTTTGACGCAGCAACTCAATGAAAGTGTTAAAAACATCCATCTGCAGCATTGCAAAATACACTATCAATGATACAATCACGTCATGATAAACAAAGCAAGTAAGTTTATCCTGTACCTTGACATTTTCTTCCCTCTCTTTAAACCTGTCAATTAACTTCGGACAAGCCTGCACAACATGCACCCGAAACATAAGTCATGTTGCCAATTATCACTCAAGAACCAAGTTTTTTTGGAAGAGGTATCCCAGACCACATTGGGCCCAGACTAATCCTCGGCAATTTTTGGGCCGAAGCCCGACTGCTAAAGCATGCAGCCCGGGGTCGAAGCCCCCGTACCTCCAGAATGCGTCCCCCAGGGCTCGAACTTGGGTTCACCACTATGTAGTGCCCAAGCCTTTACCACTAGGCTAACACTCCTTTGGTCACTCAAGAACCAAGTTGAGGAACACAAAAACTAGATCTTACAAGCTGCAAATTCAAAATTGCTGGTCAATGTTGACATACCAATAGCAAAGAAGTTATGATGTGATTATATCCATTACTAAAGTTTCCAAGCATGAGAATATCATAGGAGGCTCAACTCAAGCAAATGAAGAAATCATAACTGAAGCTTCACTCAACTCGAGCATAAGAACAGTGTTGCTAATTTTGTTTCCAAGGAAGTTAAGCATATTGCTTTTGTTATTAAACAATTACTTAAACCGTAAGCCTACACAAGATTAGTCTTTTGTCTCTACTCCATCCACGGAACAGCTTCAAGATACAGCATCAAGCCTACATGGCAGCAAGAAGATGTTGCAAAGCTTGTTTCTAGTTCTTCTACACTCAACATCCAAAGCTGATTTTTTCTTAATTGGAGATTAATTAATTTGATCATAAAACTGTATCTAGAAGGTAATGCTCAAGAGATTTTGGTATGAAGCCCTAGAAAACCAGTTCCTCACATCCTTGATTGTTTTTCCAAATCAAAAATTTTTCCTGCATCACAAATAGCCTACACAAACATAATCCAACCTACCAATAACAAAGAATTCTTCTTTATGGTGTCAAAAAACAAGCTAAACATAATACTTGTAATTCATATAACAACGAAGCAAGGAACCAGATCAAGAATGATCACACTATTTGTTAATCAACTCTCTGCTTCTGAAACTTCTACTTCTTAACCGCCAAACTTCGAACATGCTCGGTAACTATGTCTTCCAATATTATTCGTCATACTCTTAACGGGTCCCCAAACACAGTATTTTTATCGTTACATAAGGTGAAACAATCATATCAAGCCTCAGAAATTGCTCATAGCATTAGGGTCTCTATGGGTAACAGGAAACAACATCTGAATGCCAGACGTTCAGATGTACATGCATAAAAAAGAATACTTAGAGTTGATATGGAAATCATCTTTCTTCTAAATAATAAAAAACATAACGAAATAGTTCTTTCTGTCATGGTTGTAAGTGCTACAAATGCTATATACCTTTGCAATAATGCTTTTAACTAATAAACTTCTGTTAGGTACTAAATACTCTTCCCATAAAGTACAAGCAGTATTACCTCATCATATAGATTTGACAGCATCTCGGGACGAGAAACAATCAGTGCTGCCAGGCACTTAGCAGCAGCTCTTCGAACTTTCCAACTGACATCCTCATCATCGGTATATTCATTGGCACTATCACTGCAGTCCAACCAACCAAGCACAGTTAAAATTTGTCAATGAAAGACTACATCATACCATACAGGAAGCAAGGACCACTAGAAAGCATACTCATCCTCCTCATCATCATGGACTTCATCATCAGTGTCCTCTTCCATGTTATCAGTGAAATTGGGATCATAACTAAGATATTCCAAAGTAAGATGTAAAATCTCATTACAGTAAGAGAAAATGTCCCTGGGGCATCTAAGTAGAAAACTTTCCAGAGCCTGCAGCACAAAATTTACACAGATACATAAAGCAGTCAAGCATATTGAAATTCACATGTAAACTTAGCCAAACTTGTCTAAGTTCAACAAAAAATAGCACAACGGAAAGGAAAAGAGCAACAAAACTACAAAAGAGCATTGTCAAATCTGATACCTGCAAGCTATACTCACGAAGCTCCTCATCATTCTCTGATGCATTCATACAATATTGAATTAGAATTGGAACAGTATCTCCAAGATGTGGACCAAACCGATAACCCACGGCACGGCTGCATATGAAAATTCCATGACTGGTCAATGGTGTCACGCAAATAATAGCAGTAAATGAAGAAGAGCCCTTAGAGCAAAACAGTAGCAGAAAGGTACAGAAACATAAAATATTACAACTTAATGGATCTTTGATTAATACTGCCAGAGAGACATTATAGTCAAAAGAAACATAAATGAATATGTTAAAGTTTCAGTCTAAAACACACTACCTTCAGTATTTATTAGTTCTAAAGCTATCATGAAACCATTTAAAAGCAATCCTTTTAGACAGACTAGCGAATGTTCAGCCTATCTCTAAATGCACATTTTGCCTCTACTAGAGAGGTGACCAAAATTAAGGAAGAAGACATTGAGAAAAAAGTGAATGTCAATCAAAAGAGTAGACATTCAATGAACACTGAACAAAAAGTATCCACCGCTAAGAAAAAAGGATCTCAAATTCTCAATTACTTCATCATATAATGTCAGCAAGGCTCTCGAATCTCGATTTTACTTCAACATGTGGTCACCGTCTCAGAGATACTTGGGACTTATTACCACTCTTTCATCATGCAGTGTCAGCAATCCAACGATCCCATCATTCAAATGGAGTACAAAAAGAAATGCATACAAAGCGCTGAGGTAATATTAGGGTTAGCAGATTCCTTATCAAGCAAGAATTATCCAAGGAAGGTCCATGCATGGCAGTTCACACTTTCAGAAAGCATAAGTATTGATAAAATTAACACCATGTAGCAGATAATTGATAATAAAACAGTGTGAGACAAAAAGCAGCAATGAAGCTTTAAGCATCAAAAGGGAAGGCATATACACAGACAAACCTTAAAGCCCCAATCATTTGAATGTTTGTACGAGTCATTTCAGGTTTTGTTCCCTTGTTCTGTAAAAGCCGAACAACTTCAATCGTAGCCTTTGCTAACAAATCATCTGACAAGCTTGAAGCCAGAGAAGCTGTAAACCAAAGCGAATTAGTAAAATATCTGTAAACTATCCCAATCCTGTAGCTATATACTTATACAGCTAAAAGTAATGATCATTATATTTATAGGTACAAGCTAACTTTACTTACCAATACAAGATACAGTCTTCTTTCTAACACTGGCTTGATTGGAACTTAATTGAGGCAACAGTGCACCTAGCAGCACTTCATGATCTGATGTCATCAGATTTCCAAATTTATGCAGGATGTCACATAAGATATCAAGGCATTCACACTTTATGTCTGTCTTCATTGCCTGAGGAACCAAGAGCATATGCATATCATAAAACGAGCTCGAACATTACAAGCCCACATTGTGAAATATTCTTCTACTACATATCATGGACAAGAAAGGGGAAGGAGGATTATCCCACCCATAATAATATATAAGATTACAAAATCAATTGCAAGCTTGCCTTTCTCACATGCAAGTCTGATATGATATTATATTATAAGCACACGTATATAGAGCCTAACTTTTTCTTTTAAATGACAATTATTTTTTTATAACTAAAAGAATGTACAACCAGCTCAAAAGACTGGACTTGAAAATTACAACAAAAGAGAAAAAATGATATACCCTTTCCAAAAAAACCCTAACCAGAAATGATACGAAAGGCTTGTAGCAAATTACCCCTACTAATCCCATTTTGAAGTTCTTCATTGTTACACACGCAATTCAATATGCCTTTTGCAGACAAAGGGTTTATCGTCTATTTAACGAGTTATAGAATAAAAATCAATTCCTATCAATGGTAAACCTAAGACAAAAATATCAAACCAAGCCCAGCTTATAGGCACATGGAGTGTGGTCTCCTCAATATAGAGTGCCAATCCAGTCATGTACCTATGATCTTTTCCAAACGACATGCCAAAGATAATACATTACATAAGATTTTTGAAGGCAGCTAATGCACATATACATCTTACTAGCTATATTACCCAACTACTGCATAATGCAATTTTTTAAGTAACTCACAGGATTTGTTATTCCTCCTATCAACTTTGGAGAAACTGAACTGAGAACAGATTGTGCAACTGACGAGGTAGGGACTTCAGAAAAAATCGTCTTCAGGGCTATGCTTGCAATGTCGCGATGCTGATCTTTCCCATTCAGCAATTTATCACATAGCTTATCAGTCATTTCCAGTACCTGTCCCATCTGGATTTTCTTTACCAGAGGAGCAAGACTAGAAAAGAAATTATAACATCAATAAGACCAGGAGAAAGACACTAAACTAAACATCATTATGTAGCTAAAGAAAGATCTTACAAACACTGTCTGACTCAGTGTGAACAATAAAATAGGATGTATTAAAAAGCACAATTTTTAGAACTTTACCTAGTAGAACTTTGAATGAAAAATATGCTGAATGGAGTAACTTTACTTAGAAGAATATCAAAAAAGACATATATGCTTTGAAATGGCTTCTAACAAAGATATTATTATTTGGATGTATTACGTATGTTACTAGAACTTTTCATTTCAAAACTGCACATCATCTATTTGCCAGCTTTGACAAAAGAAAAGATGCATCAAAAACATGGAACTTGGTTTTTTGTAGTGATCAAGACTTTTTAAGATACCCAAGCACTTCAAGCAGCAATATTCGGAAACTGGAAGTACATTGAACATGCAACAAACCTCAACTACTCATTTAACGTAGAACAGCGTTACTCTAGAATCAATATTAATTGGAACCCAATCAAATAAAGCACATCAGTTCACAAAGACAAAAGATACAAACTAGAACAAATTAAAATCAAAAAATCCATATGCGTCATTAGCATAAATACTTATCTATTCAAAAAAGACATGTTCAACAATGTCTACTCAGTGAAAAGCATTCATCAGACTAGAATCTTCGTCAAACAAAAGCATTATAGAAAAATGGAGAACAAGCGTTAGAAGAGTGAATCTGATAGAGGACATCAGGAAGAACCTTGTCCATTCTAATACTAGTATAATCAGAAATAATGGAACACCACTTCACCCAAGTTATTTGGTGTATAACCAAAAAAATATCCAGAAAAATATTACAAAAAGATCAATTTAGTGATGAGCAAAAGACAAATTGACAGACCATGCACGGTATTCCCACAAAGAGTTGTTCGGTGAGACATTAACAAGATAATTAAGGGTGCATGCAGAATTTATATGAGAACAATCAGGGCAACAACATAGACAAGCACGAAGCATCATTAATGAATTTATCAAAACAAAAAGTGTTTGTCGATCTTAAATAACTATGGCTAATATACACAGACAAACACATACACGCATATATATATATATATATCATATATGTACATATGTGCATCC
>LUCG01220990.1:0-13630 GCA_001633085.1 Carthamus tinctorius
ATATATATATGTTTCTGTGATAACCGAAATCGGATTAATTAGGTTGGTTTGATGGCAAATATGGGTTGGTTTGTTTTCAACCTGTATAATTTATCTTTTTAAAAATATAAATTCCACAATTTAAGGTATACCTAAGACATGATGAGCTGTTTTACGTGCCTCCATTTATGCTTTCTATTCTAGGGGTTGACCGTTATCTCTCTTTATTTAATGGGTTTTTATTTTTTATTTTTTCCTCTAACTATAGTGCTGGCTTTTTAATGGTTTTAGTTTCAATGATAAAAATGAATTAGGTATATTCATTGTATACTTTAATAAAATTATTCCCGCACAATTCAACATGTTTCTGAAATCTAGAACTCAAATGATTCATACATTGTTTTGTTTTGTTATTTGTATTTGTATCTCGATTTTATTTATGGTATATAAGAAACCTAGAGATTGATTGGTTATTATATATGTGTGGAAAGGTTTAAAATAAAAAGTGTTGGAAAAATCGTAGACTAAAGAAGCGATCTTTACTGTTCATCTGGTCAAAAATTACGGCGCTTTGACTGCGAAACACCGGATGATTCTTTGCGTAGGCTGCAGAAGACGGAATGGTAGTTTTGTAACTTTTACAGATACACGACAAACAAGTTTATATATGAACTTCGTGATTGATGTATGAATTACACAGGTCCATATGAACGTATAGTTCATATACGAATTAGTTAAAAATAGTTAATATGTAAATTACACAAATTCATATATAAACGTATATATGTCCTTGGCAAAGCTCTTTATGGGCTGAAACAAATGCCGAGAGCATGGTATGAAACTCCGACTTTACATCTACTGGATTCTAGTTATAAGAATGGTACAGTTGACCCCACTTTGTTTCTAGTATAAATATATGTAGATGATATTATTTTTGGATCTACAAACCCTGAGCTTTGCAAAAATTTTGAACAAACAATCAAAACATATCATCTAGGACTTCAAGTCAAACAACTATCTCGAGGCATATTCATAAACCAATCTGAATATGTTTTATCTCTCAAAAAGGTTTGATATGTCTGACACATCAATTGCTAAAACTCCAATGTCAACTGGTATTTAACTAAATGTAGATTTGTTTGACAAGTCCGTGGACCAAAAGAACTATCAGATGATTATTGACTTTTTGCTCTATCTCACTGCAAGTAGGCTCGACATAATGTTTGTTACATGTGTCTGTGCACGTTATCAAACTAAACCTATGGAATCACACTTGGTTGCTGTGAAAATAATCCTTCGGCATCTCAAAGGCACCCCGCATCTGGGCCTTTGGTATCCAAAGAATTCTAGATTTGAACTAACCACCTTCACAGATGCAGATTACACAAGTTGTAAACTTGACAGGAAAAGCACCTCTGGCGCATGTCACTTTCTCGTAACAAGCTGGTCGTCCAAGAGGCAGAATTACGTGTCAATGTCAACTGTCGAGGCCGAATACGTTGTCGCAGCTTGCTATTGCACGCAAGTATTGTGGATGAAGATGCAGTCAGTTAGTTGACTATGGGTACAAGATGAGTCGTGTTCCCATATTATTGCGACTCGAAGAGTGCTATACAAATCATGTCAAATCCTGTTCAGCGAATGAAACACATCGATATTAGGTATCATTTTATTAAAGGCCATGTAGAAAAAGGTAATGTCAAGCTTCACTTCGTAGAGTCTGAGTATCAACTTGTTGACTTGTTCACCAAACCCTTTGATGAAAAACGTTATAATTTTCTTATATCATAATTGGGTATGTTGAACCTGACTGCATAAGTCCAAGGGGAGTGTCTTTACTTGTAAATGCTTATTTTGAGGAGTGTTTCAGTACAACATGTCTCTAAGGGGAGTACTCTAATTTTTGTGTTTGCTTGTTTGTTCGCACTGACATGTCGGACCCAACAACATTTGGGTACCTTTTCAGTATTTTCATGATGTAGAAATTCGACGCATTATGACTTCTGATCATCTCATACCAGAACTCGTGCCAAACATGAGTACAAGGTTGAAGATATGCCTTGATGGAGTCCAAGGGAGGTAAGTACACTTTTCCGAAAGGTCGTGGGGGTGTGTGTGGAATTTTAATAACCCATCCGCAAACACCCTCCCGGATTAAAGAACTCCATTCATGAAAATACTTGAGGAGCTCACCATTGATGGTGGTTTTTACACAACATCCAAAGAAAAGCAATCCATAATTACCAATACTATCATTCTTAGAAGAATTTATCCCAATCCCAACACATTTTGAATAAAACTCCTAAATCTCAATAAGAGAGATTTGTCAAAACTAAAGACTAAAAGAGATAGATGGTTACCTTGATAAGAATGTGAAGAAATCCATTGGAGATCCACTTTTCTTCTCTCAATCTTCAAGAGCACCACAAAACACACTTTGTTTCTCAAATCCTCTCTAGTCTCTCCAACACACACTTCCAGTGTTTCTTTCAAAGGAAAAGAGGGTTCAAAACCCCTAAAATTGATATATAAACATTAAGCCCAAATACCTTAAGTCCAATTCCTGAAAGTCCCACCCAAGTCCAAGTTAACTTAATTTTTCGAACTAACGGTCTGTAAAACGAGATCTCGGTTATTACAATATATTTATATATAGTCCCCCGCTTGTACAATCCATAGCTTACGTGAAACCGATGCAGCCCTATGAAATCCTATAAAATTCTATAAAACGTTTTCATAATCATTGACTTTCCACATATTTCATATTAGATATGGATTTCATAGGGTTGCATCAGTTTCACGTTAGATATGGATTGTAAATGATCAAGAAAATCCTAAAAATGAATGTTTTGATTTCTAACCGATGCAACCCTATGAAAATTCTATAAAATGTTTCCATATTTAATAAGAAATATATGGAAAGTCGATGATTATAGAAACGTTTTATAGAATTTTATAGGATTTCATAGGGTTGCGTCGGTTTCACGTTATCTACGGGTTGTAAAAGTGGGGGACTCTTAAGAAAATCTTAGAAGTTTAGTTTCTTGGTTTGATTGTGCAGCTGTAATAATTTTCCAAATCTGTTGTTGGTTTTCATTATAATCAAGAAAATCCTAAAATGAAGGTTTTGATTTCTATTGATAACACTAAGAGGGTGTTTGGGATTGCTTTTTGGGGTTCAAAAGTGTTTTTGGCCAAAAGTGCTAATTGACTTATGGTGGTGGATGAAGGAGTTTTTAAAAAGTGTTTGGATTAGCTTTTGTGGTGGTAAAAGTCAATAAGTCAATAAGTTGTGGTGTTTGACTTAGCTTATTAACTTTTTGAGAAGGTTTTTATCAAAAGCATTTTTCCATATGAAAAAACCAAGAATCTGGAGCTTCTTCAAAACTCCTTTTTCTTCCTTCTTAAAAAGGAGTTTCCAAAAGTGTTTTTTACCAAAAGTTGATTATCCAAACAGACTTTTTGACTTATTAGCTTCTTAAGAAGCCAATAAATCAATAAATTGTTTTAAAAAACAATCCCTAATACTAATAGGAAATGACGTCCAAACATACATTTTCAAGTTTTGGTCATTTACTCAATTGGCCTGAGATTTTATTTATTTATATATAATATTCTGAGATTTTTATTACTTTAGAGTGAAATTGTAATAAAATAATATTGTAATGATTTTTAGGGATACCTATGCTCTATGATTTAGAAGTATTATGCTTTACGTCAATGGCAAGGTTTATCTTTGTATTGCATAGGACAAATTATCGAAAAGGATAACATAAATGTCTATAAAATCTAATCAAGGAATGTATATTTTTTGTGCCGTAAAAGAATTATACATTTTAATTTCTCAAAAAAAAAGGATACTTACCTGAAACTCAAAAATTTCACCCACTTCAACCAGTTATTATGTACACGTAGGATAATGAAGTCATTTAAATAAAAGAATAAATTGCAAAAAAATGTAACATAAATGTCCAAAAAATTCAATCAAGGGAACGTATATTTTTGTTGTGTCCTAAAAGGATTACACATTTTAATTTCTTAAAAAATGGGTACTTACCTGAAATTCAAAATTTGACACTTCATCATGTTTTAACTGATAATCCAAACCGGTTAATAATACCCCTTTTTGAGAAATTAAAATATATAATCCTTTTAGGACATAAAAAAATGTACTTTCCGTTGATTGGAATTTTTGGACATTTATGTTATCTTTCTCGGTAATTTGCCCTATTGCATAACTCATTTAGTCATTTAACAATATTGGAGACATATCAATTATATATATAGTTGTGATTGGTGAAATTAAGGGCGCGTTTGTTTTGCGGAATGAAATTTATTAAGGAATTTGACTTTGAATGAACTGGGATAGAATTTGATGAAATTTGACCATGCATTTTGGTCGTGTTTGGTTGGATGGAATCGGAATGGAATTTGACCACGCATTTTTTGGTTGTTTTTGGTTGGATGGAATTGGAATTTGAAAGAAATTGTAAAAGGTAAGGTGAGCAAAAACCAAACTGAACCGAAACGAAGAGAAACTTAAACCGAAAAAACCGAACCAAAAACCGAAATCGGTTCGGTTTCAGTTTTGGTTTCCATCTCAATTGGAAAATACTGAACCGAACCGATAACGGTTCGCTTTCAATTTTGGTTTCCATCTTGACCCGAAAAACCGATCCGAAAACCGAAAACGATTCAAGTTCGGTTTTGGTCTCCATCTTGACCGGGAAAAAAGGAACCGAACCAAACCGAAAACGGTTCGATTTCGGTGTTGGTTTCCATCTCAACCGGAAAAAACCGAACCGAACGTACTCGGTTTCCCCAAAGACCAAACCAAACCGAACCGCTTTAAATTATATTATTTTTATTATATATATAATTTGATTATTTAATAAATAAAAAAACTAAAAGCCGAGACCGAACCGCTTTAAATTATTTTATTTTTATTATATATATATATAGAATATGATTATGTAATTATATATATAATATAATTTGATTATTTAATGAATAAAAAACTTGAAAGCCGAGAACTGTAAAAGGATTTGGAATGAGAGAGCGAAGATGGAGATAAAAAAAACCATAGATGGAGGAAACGATAGGGGGAGGAGAGATTCCAATGAATTCCGTGGGTTATCGTATGGAATGATGAAATCCGTTGTTGAAGGAATTTGAAGGATTCCTTAGTTGACATTCCGTAAACCAAACGAGACCATGGAATTTGGTCAATGGAATTGGTCGTTCTAATTCCATCGAATTCCATCAAATTTCGCAAACCAAACAACCTCCTAAGTATGGAAATTTTATTGAAATAGAAACTAACGTTCAAACCAATTTANTTCCTCTAGTTTAAGTGGTCAAACATGCATTTCTGGAAAATATCAGGTATGTGGGTCTTGACCATTTCTGGAAAAAATCTAAAAGAGGTTTGGACTTGGCCCATAGTATAAAAGGGAGATTAGGGTGGAATCTTACCATTTAGGGCAAAAATTTATTTCCCAGATTGTGTGTGTGCGTTCTGAGAAAGAAACCAGAGGAAGACCATCATCATCATCAACGTCATCTTCATCTTACAAGAATTTCTTCCAGATCCTCTTATTTAGTAAGGTTTCTTATCCATATTATAGTTTTTCTATGAAGAAAACATCTGATAGATTTAATTCTAAGTAGGATCTTATATTTTATGGGTGCGAACTATAGAACAGATAGAAATCCGACTCGGATTGGTTAAATCCCGACCCGATTGAAATCCGACTCGGATTACCCCATAGAAATCCGACTCGGATTCCCTCTCCGAAATCTGACTCGGATTAATGAAATCCGACTCGGATTTGCCTCTCTGAAATCCGACTCGGATTTGCCTCTCCAAAATCCGACTCATTTTAAGAAAATCCGCCTCGGGATTTCCTCCCCGAAGTCCGACTCGAATTATTACCAAGTCCGACTTGAATTATCATCAAAGCCCGACTTGAACTATTACCCAAAATCCGACTCGGGATAGTTGACATTTGACTCGGGATTTTGAAATTTCGACCCTTAGGTTCATTTTCTGAGGGAGAACCTGTGATGATTATTCACTATAGTAAGGAAAATTTTCTCTAGGGGAGCTGCCCCTTGAGACCCCACAAGGGCGGTCCTCCTTGACCTCATCTGCTAACCGGGTAGCGGAACCCTCGTGCTAAGTCTGCCTAGGGAGTTATTAGTCTTAAGGGTTTAACCATTTCCTAAGGATAGTTCGTAATGTTTTGATCGGTTGTGGATCCAATAGACGAGCGCTGTGGTAATCTGATATTTATGATAGGCTCAACTGAGTTCCCTTGCCAAACCTTTTATTGAACTGAAAATGTTTTATTGAAAATGTTTACCAAAATTTGTTATTGATAAACTGTTGATATCCTGCATATTTATAAGCATGCTTGTAATGAAATGCCTACATGATAATTGTGTGAGGTGAGTCGCATCGTGGGCATTGTGTACCAAGGGGCGATATGTCCCTTGAGTGTGAGGGCGTGGTGTGAAGCACGAATCTGTTTCATCCTTCCTTAAAAGGCATCTACTCGCGCGAGGGGGGGGAGGGCTGCCACTATATGTGTTTGCTGGGATTTGGGGAGTCTGCTGAGGCCCCGATCCAACGTCACACGGTGGCGGTTTCTTTGTCCACAATGCATCACCGGTGTTTTCTGACTGTTTTATAATTGGGCCAGCGGGCCGCCATTGTGATAAACTGTTTTTGAGGGAATTCACTAGACCCTTTTGGTCTAACCCTCGCTTTCAAAATCTTTTACAACATTTTCAGGGGAAGTTCGTAGTAGAGGATCCAGGAAAGGTAAGGAGAAGGTCCTAAGCTAGACGAGAGGTTGATTATAGAATTTTAATAGTTGGTCTCTAGTATTAGAAATATCTCAGCTATGGAGGGTTGTTCCACTAGCACTACTCTATAGATCTGCCTTTATGAACAGATGTATTAGGCTTAAGGCCAAATTTTAAGATTTGTGTTAATTTCCGCTACGTTAGATCACTTGGATGGTTTACATTATTGATTATTATAATTGTGGGATTTGGGTCGTTACATTATGTCACTTAAATTATTTTACCATGTTAAAGTTTAAATATCTTTGGTTGGAATGACTCTTTAGTCAAACCAAGTGTGTAGACTTTGTACATCAATTATTTAAGTTTAGCATATGTTAAGAAATTGATGCTTTGTGGAAAGGTGATTATAGTTGTCAGTTGCATACCTACGTACCTATTAATCAGTGGAAGGTTTGGTTTCGATTTTAAGTTCGTTTCAACTCAAACCTCAATAGCTTAAATGTAGTTAAAGTTGTTCTGATATCACTATAGAGTTTCATTTGAAAGTAAACTTGATAGGACACAATTGAAAATAAATTTTACATTACCGTTTTGTAGAAAACTTTTCATTAGTAGAAACTCTTTCTAGATTTAGTGACACATTTAACTAAGTTTAAACAAACCATAGGGTTTAGATGTTACCTTTCTGGAATCGTAGTAGATGCACTATGTAACACCCGTGATTTTTGGATAATACCAAATTTCGGCTCAGCGTAGAAATCGATCTTCTAAGAAAAAAAATGAGAAATAGGATTTTGGATCAAATCCTAGATTTTACGGTCTTATTGGGTGGAGAATTCAATTACGAGTCCAACAGTTCTTTCGGAAGCAGAAACAGAGCTAAAATGAAGAAGTTATGACCAAAAATGGAATTGGAAGGAACGACAGCAAGCTTCGCCCCCCGAGCATCTTGCATCTGATGGGTTCGAATTTGTAAACTTTCTGAGGTTGCTACTGGAGGTCCTTCGCGGCCACGATCCAGGCCTTCGCGTGGCGAGCCAGGCTTGGTTGAGTTTTGGGTTTTGACCACTGGAGGTGGCTCGCGCCACGAGCATATGGCCTCGCGCCGTGAAGCCCTGTCAGGTCACTATAACCCACTTTTTCTCTCTCACTTCTCATTTCACACCCAACTTCATCTCCTTCATCTCTCTTTCTATGGAGGCGATTTTAGAGCCCTAGATGCTCAAACACCAAGTGATTTCAAGGGTCAAACATCACCAAGCTTGCAAGGTGAGATGGCTAGAGCTCCATCTTCTCCATCACAACCTTCATCTCGCCATTGTTGGAGAGTTCTTCATCTTAGGGTTTTGTTCGAGATCTTGAAGGGGTAAGTTCCATCTATGGTTTTAAGTGTAGATCTAGCCTTATATGTTGTAGATCTGAACTAATCTAAGGGTATTAACCTCTTGTCAGTTAAAGTGGTCATCTAAGCAACACTAGGGTTTCACAAGATTTGGGACTTTTGGCTTTGTAAGCCTCAAGGTAAGTTTCTAAACCTTTTGTTAAAACTGGATACACATCGTCTTGCTTGGTTTAGCATGCTACTCTTAAATTATAGTGATAAATGTAATTGTGGTTGGGAATGCCTAAAATGGTAGATTGATGATAATTACGTTTTATATGAGTTAATGGTAATTATATAGTTATATTGAGTGGGAAAAAGACATACTCTTAATGTGTGGACTAATTCATGTTTTGCATGTACGGATTATTATGTGGATGATGTATGATATGTTATGTATGCCATGATATGATATGTAGAAAGTGAATTTCCAATAATATTGGCATGATTGTGTAAAATGAAGGTCATGAGACCTTCGGTGATAATTAAATATACAACATGGACAGTTTATGGTTTGTGTTGAGGTCAAATAGACCGGACATCAATGATATGTTAAATAGAGGTCGAAGAACTCTATGGGATTAATCGTTAGATTATGGAATCAACCGAGAAGGTTGAGGATATTGTATGGTCTTTTAGACCCGGTGAAAATACGGAAAACATATGTAATTAGACAAATCCAACACAAGTTTTCCACACCAAATAGTCTTGGGAGGTACCGGAAGGGTATGCACCTATGTCGCCGCCTTTCGAGTGGTTCCGATTGCGCGGGCTTCTGTTGGTGCCATGATAGATATGGCATCGAGATGTTTGGATAAAAAGGTGGAACTTGGTGACAGATATGCGGAATATAAAAGTGTACCTTTATTATGTTCATATATATGCTTTTATTTATTGCTATATGTTTGGTACAACTCACTAGACTTTCTGGCCTAACACTTTTTTGTGGTGTCGATGTGTATCTCGGGTGCTAGTGGCAAGCAGGCGTATGCGTGTGAGGTGAGCATCGGGGGATGCTCATGGGGACCGGTCTTTTGGACCATTGTCAGACCTTAGAATGATAACCTGTCTTGAAATCTCTCTTCTAGTTAGGAGAGCTTAGTTGGTTATTGTTATCATACTGTTAAGTTAGGCCTATGTAATTGTACAGTTTTGTATTGTTCTATTTATTGGGATAAGCTCACGCCTTGGCGTTTATTATTGTACCAACCTTTCTTTGAAGCAGGGCTGGTCCAATGGTTTTGGAAGACCTGGGCGGAGAACCAAAAATACGCCCCTAATTAATGAACCAAAAAGACAAAAAAAAAAAATTGGGGGTTTGGAACCTACTCAAGCTAGGCGGCTTATCCCCACGCCAGTTATTATTTAAAAAAAATTACAATGGGGGAGACATAAACTAAAACCCCGAAATGCAAAAACAAACATAATATCACCTAAAACGATGTCTACGAGCATTTCGAGAAACAAAATCTTCAATTAATCTATCATACTCAACATTTGCTAGAAACTTACTTTCGATGCTCAAAATTGCTAACCTATTAAGCCTCTCTTGACTCATGGTAGTCCGCAAATATGTCTTCAAAAGCTTTAGTTTGGAGAAACTCCGTTCGCCGAATACTACCGTAACCGGTATGGTTAACAAAATCTTGTAGGCAAGCAACACAGGCGAGAACATATCGACCTTCCTTACAAACTCCATAACTTGAATAGACGTCCTAGGCTTTTCTTCCTCGTATGCTTCAGATGGTATCATGCCCTGCAAAATTTGTAACTCGGTAAAGAGATATTTTCCATCAATATCAACATCGTCACCATGTGTCAAAGCAACCTCAAGATTCAAACAACATTTCTTTTATTCATCATCTTGCAATTTAACCAACTGTGATGCATCAAACAAGAACCCAAATATAGACTCGAAATGTTTCATCTGTTCAAATCTATTTTTTAACTAAGAAAAGTGTCATATCCACAAAAACTAGAAAGTAATCGGCCCTAAAAGATTCTTTTGCAGATTGTTGTTCTCTTTCACTATTTGGGATCTCATTAAAATGTTTTTGTCTACAAGCATGACGTTTTACAGGAAATTCGGGTTCAACTCCAATGTTTTCTGCAATTTCTTTAGCCTCAATAATATCTAAGTCAAACCCATTATCCATATATTTTTCAAAATAAACAACCAATCCTTCCAAGTTTTTTACCGCAACATCTAGAAGCATATCTTTCGATTTTAACTTTTTACTAACCAACTTAATCCGATATAAAATTTCATGCGAAATAACCAAACTTAAAACAAATTCAAAGCTTGAAAGTTCACCATTTATCAACGATTCGGCATCTCTACACACTTTTCCATCTTCACATACAATGGCTAATTTTATCAAAGCATCTTTTATTTGGCCAAGTTGAGATTTTATTGCTTTGACACTTTCAACATGACTTTCCCAACGAGTAGCACATAAAGACTTTAAAGTCAAATCATCAACATATTCAAGTAAAACGCTCCACCTTTTTGTAGAATTAGAGAACACGGTATAAACTGTTTGACATGTACCAAAAAAAGTTTATGCTTTGTGACAAGAGTTTGCCATATCACACAAAACCAAATTAAGACAATGACATCCACATGGCATGTAAAAAGCTCTAGGATTTATATCAAGTAATCTTTTTTGAACACCTTGATGCTTTCCTTTCATATTAGCCCCATTATCATACCCCTGTCCCCGTACACAATCAATATCCAAATCAAGAGATTTCAAAACATCTTTTAGCACATCAAAAAGACCTTTACCGGATGTATCTTCTACGACCAAAAACTCTTCTACTTTAATAGGAACACTTGAGACATCAACACATCTTATAATCAAAGTCATTTGCTCTTTATGACTTGCATCGGGAGTACAATCAACAATGACAGAAAAATATTTTGCCTCTTTGATTTTTGAAATAATTGCACGTTTTACATTGGATGCCAACATTTCAATCTACTCATTTTGAATTTTATGACTTAGATAATGATGATGAGTTTTTTTTTTCTAATCATATGAAAATGATGTTGCATAACAGGATCAAACTCGGCAATCATTTGAAGAACACCTAAAAAGTTACCATTTGACTCTTCATAAAGTTTTTCATTTGTTCCATGAAAAGCCAAATTATAGTGTGCCAAACATTTCACAACAGCAATTATGTGAATCAAAACTTGTTTCCAATGAACGGTGTCTTTTTTAATTAACTCTTGCAAGTCCTTATCAATCGTTTGGTTTTTGTCCAACCTCATTTTCAACTCAGTCCATACTCTAAAGTTAATCCAATGTTCAGAACTATTTTCATGTAATGATAATGCGTAACTAAGATGTTTCCAATCATTAAGTCCCTCACTTGCTAATTGACTTTTTGATTTAGCAACTTTGAACAATTTGCAACAAAAACAAAAAACTTCATCCAAATCTTTGGAATAAACCAACCATTTTCGATCATAGGATTCACCCTTCCATAGCTTACGAATGTAATGAGTACAAGAAAAATGTCTATTTTGTTCATCTTTTGGAAAAACAACATTTAGATATTTTTCTTTAAGCAAATCTTTCATTTTTGAACTCAAACCATCCCAAACACTCGAATCAAAAATATTCAAACCAATTTTATCAACATGAGGCTCATCGAAGTCATTAGAATTGGGATCACCAATAGGTTCTTCATCAACAAGATTTTCCACATTGTCATTAGGATCATTAATAGGTTCTTCATCAACAAGATTTTCCATATTGTCATTAGGATTTTCAACGGGTTTTTCTTGTCTAACAAAAAACCTATTCAATGATCCTTGTAAAGATTGAGCAATCCCTTGTTGTTTTTTCTTTTTTTTTCTATTTTGAGTACCGGACGGTCGAGATCGCGGAAACATTTTTAAAGAAACAATAATGCCAGTTGCCAAAAGTAATCAAACAACTAAGCAAATTATACCAACTAATGTACTAATGTCAAACAACTAAGCAAATATTACCAAGCCCAAGTAAATAAGCAAATAATATCAATTAGGCAAAATTAGAAATAATCAACTACTCAAGATTCTAAATTCTGATTTCTAACACAGTAAGTATTGGAAGCAAAACCGGAAATTACTTGAAAGAAAAATCAAAGATTTAGAAAGACAACACCTGGGATTTTGAGAAATTGAATAGCGAAAGCCGAAATCAAATTACGTCAATCTGCCCTCAGTCCTTCCAAACTCAGGCGACAGGTGAGCAAATGGTGGTCGTCCAACGTCCAATCGTCAATCGTATTCGTCACTTGGTGAACAAACGATGGTCGTCCTACATCCTTCCGGCTTCCAAACTCAGGAGACACGTGAACAAACTTGCCACTTGGTCTCAGAACTGATGGTGGTGAATCGCAGAATTGATGGTGATTGGTGAATCGCAGAATTGGTTATCTCCGAACCGATTACTTAGTCGATAAATAATCGATTGATTATTTATCGGACCTAGTTTCTGGCCGTTGCCCATCTCGCCGCCGAATTTCCCGTTTCACGTGATGATGATTGCGTTTGTGGTCAGAGCGAGGGAAACAAGGAGACGCCGTTCTATATTATCTATAAAAAAATTGAAAATTGAACCTACTATAACTAATATATGTGCAGGCTGGTGATGATGCCCTCTTGGGCTATGCTTGTAACATCCCAAAATTTCAAATACCTCTATATACTATAAATATTATCCCAAGATCATCACTTACATTGCAGCAGAAATAAAATAACAATTTTGTCATATAATCGTGCTCTAGTGTACATATCCTTCTTCCGATGCCACCCTCTACGCTTCATTCCACTTTTCTTTCCAATCTAGCATTCACCTGGTTGCAATATATTTTGAAAAAAAGTTGGGTGAGCCTAGGGCCCAGTGGATATACGGTTTTATGCATTAAAACAAATAATTTCACAAAGCATTTTAAGTTTATCATACATATGATAAATAATTTACGAAGCTAACGGCGTTGGAAAGGTGTCTATTTCACACAGCTTAACCCGGCAAACTCACACAGCATGTTCGCACTTACGGTTTTTAACGAGCTCACACAACATGCTCGACCTACGGTCTTACACCGTAGTACACCCCCATTGCCACACAAAAACATATATGTATATCACAAAGCATTATACATTTATTGCATAAACAACATATCGGAAAACATCAGTAAAACTTTTAACATGCTTGCAAGCAGTTATAAATACAAATATGCAACCGTTTTAGAAAATCACGTATAACTCACCATAATCGTAGCCCAAACCATTCCTTGCAGTTGCTAGCGTCTTCCCTACAAATCGAGTGTCGTAATCTTATTAAAAACGACTCCCTTAACGATGATTGACTTATCCGATTACATTCCTATGCTACTATTTACCGAATACTTCTAGATGCCATCAGAGAAATCTTAGAGTTGTAAATAATTATATATATA
>LUCG01221089.1:0-21883 GCA_001633085.1 Carthamus tinctorius
TTGGATACATACAATGAAAAAACGTGACAAGTTCGATACACACCCATGTAATTAACCCTTAATGAATCTACATGAATGATTTCATTATATAATATCAGACCAAACAACAATTTTCATTATCATTCTCATTCTCATTCCTTACCCTGTAAATCTGTAATACCCCCAACCAAACACCTCGTCAGTATTTGTTTAAAAAAAATCGAAACAATTTAACATAGTATGAATAAATTGTTTTGAAATTTAATCAGTTTTACTACAACTAGCATCAAAAGTATTATTTGACCTTTAAATAATCAAAAATATAATTTGATTTTATCAAAAAATTAAACAGCAATTATCATCTATACCAATCATATAAGAGCTTCTTGCAAGTGAGATGGCAATGCCACATAGGCAAGAAATCTTGCAAGAAGTTGCAAGTCTTTCATATTTAACAAGATCTTTCAAGTATAATTGTGAGTATCATTTTCATTTCTTTTCTTTTCTTTTCTTTTCTCTTTTTAATTCATAAAAAAAACCTCATTTTATATATAAATAATATATTTTAGAATTAAAATATACTATTATAAATTACAAAGTAGTTGGTAGAAACCACTTTAAAAAAAGGTGAAAGATGAGTAATATTGCATTGATGTGAAGGTTTATTGTAAAGCTGATGTGGCATTTTAGAAAGATAAGTTGGTAGTGCATTGAGGGTCTTAACCTCATCAATTTTAAAAGTTATACTCAAGAGTAAATTACATTTTTCATCCTCATGGTTTGCTAAAAATTTCTATTCTCGTCCCTGTGACTTTGAAAATTTTCAGTTTTTGTCCCCATAGTTTGTTTTTAGTTCATTATCATTTTCCTCCTTACGATCTAAACTTAATTGCTTTCTTCGTCCATATGGTTTACAATTCATTTCTATTTTAGTTCCTCAAACTTAAAAGTAAAAGTAGTAATTAGCCTCAGGAACAAAAATATAAATAAATTGCAAACCATAAGAACGAAAACAGTAATTTCAAAACCACAGGGACAAATTTCGCAACATTTAACAGACCACGGTGAGAAAAACATAATTTACTCTTGCATATAAGTCAAGTTTTACAATAAAGACTAATGTTCGTCTTTAAACAAAAACTACGATCATAAAAAAAAAAAAAAACAATCCGATCTAACATAGTAATCGTCCCTTGAAAACGTACCTCACATAATTTGGAATCCCATAAGCTCTTATAAAAATATTCTTCAAGAGCTTCTGTGGTACCAAATTAAAAACTAATCCGATTTTAAATCACACGCACCCTGCCTTCGATCTTTTCCGCAAAATGGGGTGTTTTTTTGTATTTAAATAAATATTCATAACAACAATCTTTTAAACAAATGAAACCACCCTATTTCAAGTGTAGTCATCCAAAGGGGGCATTATAGTCATTCTCAATGGAGGTTACATATAAAATTTTGCAGCTGACCTTTGAAAAACAGTCTTTAGGTTCTTAAGGGGAGCTTGTGCATGGCAGCATTCACTCTCTCATCAGTTATAGTTTTGTGGGTATCATAGAAATCTAGTATTTCCATTGCTATGTTCTTCACCTGTAAATCAAATAATCAACACATCATAAATCCACTACAAAAAACTTTGTATCTTGAGGCAGAGTTCAGGTTTGCATACATTCTTCAGATCCATATACTGGGTTTGTTTGCCAAAAGTTTGTATTTTGAGATTGAGTTAGGATATGCATACATCCTACCCCCTTGACCCGACCTTTAGTAGGGGTATACTGGGTTTGTTTGATTTTAGAAATCCAGTCAAAGCACTGTATCTTGAGACTGAGTGGAGATATACATGCATCCTACCCGTTTGACCCTGTATTCAGTTGGGGTATCTTTTCAATTCCAAATCCTTCCACGAAATCCAAATCCCTCGAAATACAAATCATCCCCGAGTCAAAAGGGTTGGATATATTGGGTTTGTTTGCTTTGTTCCGGTTTACAAATCCATTCAAAAATAGGGGGATACAGGATGCATGGTCCTATGAAGGAACGACATGTATCCCATATCCGCCTCTTCGTCATCCCCATGACCAAGATTCTAAACGATTCATTCAACGTAAAGATGCATGAACAAAAGCAAACGTACCACGTTCATGTCGACCCGTAGATCTTCAAACCAAGCCGTGTTTTCTTTCTCTTTGAGCACGCTCGCTACATATATGCACGCTAATCCAATCAGATACGGTGGATGTACGAGAATTAGATCCGTCTTATAGGTGTCATTCACAAGCCCCCTACACAATCCAATACAACATTGTCAAAAAAACTCGCATGATCACACCGCCCATTTCGTTATTTAGCAATTCGTGACAAAAAGAAGAAACCATGCTACGAAATGATTAAAGAGCATGAAATTGATCGGTATGATATTGATATTGATATAAAGATGGTCAAAAGATCATGTCGGAAAAAAGTCAACTAGTCGATGCCCGAGGTCTTACCAGGTCAACTGAGTTGCATCGCTCATCCCGGCATCCTGAACCAACCTGTTCAAGATAAACCAAACAAAACCAACCCGTTAAAAATCCCATGCAAGATAGGGTCTAGGGACCAAATGGTCAATTGGTCAATGGTCAACAGTATTTGGGTTGCTAGTAGATCCCAACCTTCTTAGTGGTCAAGGGTTCAAAACACATCCAAAGTTCACTAGTGTGCCTGGGTGTTTAGGGTTTTACTTTATCAATTTGTTGTGTGTCACTGTATGTATTTTGAGACTACAATACACAAGTTTCCCTTGGTGAAGTTGGTGTTTGCAAGGCTTTTTTTCCACCACAGATCCAAGTTCGAATTTTGTTAGTTTCATTTTCTTAGTTTTTAGCTTTTACAAGCAAATTCATTATGTTTTCTAAAAAAGAATTTGTAATAAAAGACTTTGAACACAGGACCTCGCATATAAAGAGTAGTGAACTAACCAACAGACCAATAACGATTTTGTGAAAAATATCCCTATATTTGTTTCTTATAGCCAAATGGTGCCACCATTTGAAAAACTTTCCGAGTCCGTCCCTAGTTTGGGGCCAAAGGGTCAAAAGGCCCACCAGGTTACTAGTAGATCCCAACCTCCTTGGAGGTCAAGCGTTCAAGCCTCACCAAAAGTTTAAGGCATGTGTGTGAGTTTTGTAAAATATAAATATAAAATACTTCAAAAAGATAGGGTCTGGGGTAGAGTATACACTATACCCAAACCTTACGTAAGATAGAATTTTTTACATAAAAACCCACGGTCAGTAAAGAAAGGGAACGAGTGATGCTTACTGAGACAATGCCCGATAAGGATGGAACACGACAAGATAATAGTTTAATGCTTCCAAAATCTTCATTTCCATCTCAAGTATCTCCCTTATTTCACATCGATATTTTTCATCCGAGTCTGCAAACATAGACGGCATATCACTAACAATGCCATTTTTGGACCTAAATGTTACTCCCTTCGTCCCAAAATAAGTGTCTACATTTCAATTTTGATATGTCGCAAAATAAAGTGTCCAGTCTCAGAAGTAAGTGGATACTTTCCAATTCTAACCTTAACTACAAGATGAAAAAATTCATTACTCTCTTTATTGTCACAGGTAAAACGGTCATTTAGTTAATTGCCATATTTTTGAAAATGTTTACCGTTTTACATTGTGGACATTTATTTTGGGACTAAGGGAGTGATTGAGAAAAGGGTATCGCTTAAGTTTAAGAAAAAAGAGTTACGGAGTTTCTTTATGTAGAACACAAGAAGTCTTGCTTGCACAGTGCTTTCTTCGGACTTTGATGCCAAGTACAAGCACGATGGAGCCACAAGCCGTGGATCAAATTCACTTAGACTTCTCCTAAACGCTCATGAAGACAACCACTTAGCAACATTTCGATCTAAAATTCAATCAAGATCAAAAAAATGCCAAAATGTATCAAGAAATTCCAATATTACGTATTAACCAAAGAACGTTGAGTAAATCTTGAAGGCCAGCTCAAGTAGCAAATAAAGACTAAGCCTTATGTCTCCCCCATAGGTCAGCAGTTTGAGGGGGTGTTTGGTTAAAGGTATTAAGCAGTAATCAATGGGAATGATAATAAAAGAACTGTTTGGTTGTATATAATATAATTAACCCATTTCGTCAAAAGCCCAAATTTTCATTCCAGGATAAACTGGGGGGAACGAATTTTTCATTTTCCGGAAAATTCACTGTCATTTCCATTTTTGTTCTTATTTTCATTCCTCAGCCAAAGTGCCAAACCAAACAACCCCTGAATTTCCTCAGGGTCACTGTCGATTTTCCTAGCTGTTATCTCCAAGGCCCCATGAGACCGTGACCAAAAAAAGAACAATAAATAGAACACAAATGTGCATACAAGCCAAACATGCACATATCAAATAAGCATTAGAGATTATAGAAATACCTTATATAAACACGTCTCATATACGTTACGGCAGTCGCTATGACCCTGAAATAGTAACATAATAAAGAATATTAAAACCCGCGTGAAGAACATGATTAGATGTTCAAAAAGCGGAGGTGGGGCCCAGGGATTGATGCATGAAACGCTTATGCAAGCTATATGGATGCATTTACAGCTTATGATCACTAATGGCCAAATTAACACGGAAGAGTATAGCTAATATAAATATAGCGAAGAAATGTATTTATAAATTTATTGCAACAAAAACTTGAGGCTAACCTTTGCCTCACTTTCACATTTTGAGCCAATCTCGCAATGTCTGGAAGGGAAAAACAGAAGGACAAGAAATACAAGATTAAGAAACTATATATTTAATATTTCTATAAGCAATCTAGACGCAAACAAGAGCATTCATGAAGTGGATTATCGTGTCGATTATAGATGCAACTCTTATATAGTTCCTAAATCGAAAAGGCTATAGATAGCAATTTATGTAGTGTGATAAGCTTCATTAGTTTAAGATTCCTCGTCTTTTAGAAGTATAAAATCAAACAAAACCGACCCAGTAAACCCCACCCACTCGAAAATAGGGTATGGTGGGGTGAGATGTACGCAAAGTAGCGAGCCTTACATCTATCACAATTGTGCATGAGTGTGAGCATACAAGTTCTAAAAGCATGTCAACAGCTACTTAAAAACTTATTAGGGTGAAGAACCTAAAGTCCAGCCAAAAAGAAAAGGTGGGCATCTTTGCAGAATGAGTGAAGGGTCTAGGGTTCTACTCTAGACACCATCCACTGTCTACGAACATGCAATTTACCTCCTCCCTAGTCGTTATGTGACTAATATAGTGGGTGGGTGGGGGTGGGGAGGGTGGCGTCATACCCTTTTTGCAGAATACATAATGTGTGTATAGGGTCAGGTTCAGGGAAAACGTAAAAAGGTGAAAACTAAGGAACACCCTGGTAACCGTCTGGACTGTATGCACATGCAAGATATTTGTAACATGCACATGTACGTAAAGTCATAAACCCCAGCAAAGCACCTTCAATTACTTGTATGCACATGAACATGCCATATAGATGAACAGTTTACTAGGGTGTTCCTAGAAGACTAAATATCGTGAGAAAGTAAGAAGGGAACGTTAATGGGAGGGTCATTGAGAAAATCCAGAAAGAATTTATTTAAAGATGCATATGTGACAAACGTTACAGATTATTCATATAGGTTCACATACGTATCTTCAAATGGATTTTTCAATGCTTCATGTACAACCCTTCACTTAACCTTCCGTTCTTACCTTCTCATAATATTTGAACCTCCCACCATACATACATACATACAAACACACACACTAAAACCATCAATGCAAAATTCAATTTTGATTCATTTTGTGAAAGCTTGACTCCAAAAGAAGAAATATGTGGGATGCTAGTGGAAGCACAAATTAAAAGAACTAATTTTGCAAACAATAATCCGTTCTAACACAATTACATTCGGAACAAAGAGTCATCAATCGTCATACCATATCCATAAGCCCCAATTAAGTCCACAAACCAAATTTCCGCAAAATTCCACCACATATGATTAAGGCTGTGTTTGGCAAAAATAAGCTAGCTGATAAGCTAGTACATGTTTGGATGGACCATAAGCTAGCTTATTGAAACGCTAGTTGAAGTAGCGTTTCAGAAGCTTTTTGTAGCTTTTTCCAATTATACCCTTGTTAGTTTTAACTATTATACCCCAAGATACCATTTTTGGTCATTTTACATACTCATAAGCTATTTTTGCCCAACATAATTTAATAATTTATTGATAAGCTATCTCATCAGCTACCAGCTAGCTTATTAACAAGTTTGCCAAACACAGCCTAATACTAAATTACTAATCCAAATTGATGACGAACAAGTTACGAGTTCAACAAAAATGGAAACAGATAATGAAACAAAATCCCCCCAAAATGAACACCATGATTTCAATCGATGATAAATAAACTCATAATCAGTAAATCAATCAATAAAAACACATAGATAGAGAGATGTACAATTTGTCATATGCAACTTGATGAGCTTGAAATCGTCGAGGGTAATTCCTCTCTCCTTATCAACGTTATGAACCACATCCACTTCTTCTTGGTCCAATAGCTCTTTGCTAAACACCACAAAACAAAAATAGATACGGAAATCATCAATCGGTGATTGCAAAATTGTGGTTACTGATTCAAAAAATCAACCGATACGATTGAAAAAAAAAAAAAAAAAACTTTGAGAAATGAAACCCTATGATTGAAGGTGATCGGAAGGGGGAGATGAATCTTACTAGTGCGTTGATGTCCAGAAATTAGTCGCCATTTTTTCTTGTGGTGGAAGGGAGGAAAGGGGGAAAATGGAGGTTGCAGAAATGGCAGGTTATATATATGAAGGGGAATTATAAATGTGAAAAATGGGTAGGGTAGGTTATATATCCACACGTGGGATCCAGTATAGGGGGTCTACATTTATTTCTATACGAGTGATAAAAGAGCTAGAGGGTCCATATAACAATACTCGTTATAAATGTACCCCTGTGAGGAGCATGGGTAGGTTTACGTGTGTACACGGGTGACACTCAGTATAGGGTCTACTTTTATGTGAGTAAAAAAAACATGTAGGGATCCAGATAACAGCATCTTACATGTACTCTTGGTTCATGCTTTTTAAGCACGAATAAAAGAAACATATCTTTTTATTTAGTTATTTTTTTGATGATAATGGTAATTGCAAATTAAATTACAATAAAATGGTATTCAAAAAATAAAATGTTGGTTTTGAAAGTAAGATGATGAGGTTAAGAATGTCCGGAGTAGGGTTTACCATCTCGAATGGTGGGAAACGATAATGAAATCCTCCGCTATGTCACTGCATGGTTGTGAGAGTATGTGGTGTACTCTTTTTACCATTAAGAGTGGTGGAAAATGATAAGGAAGTTAACAAATAAGGTGGGTCTCGTAATTTGATGTGATGGATAGTGACCGCTACATGTCTGAGTGAAAGCTGAGTGGTGAAAGTGAAAAGCTGACGTGACGATGTGGTGGGAGGTATGGAGATTGACCACTCTTGATACCCTAATTTATTTTTGGTATGATTTGTTATTTTATTAGTTAATTGACATTTTGATTGAAAACCAAATAGATAATTGTCAATATAGATGTAATTGTGTTGTATTAGTATTTGAAAAGGTTGTTGATAAAAGAATACATGTTTTAACATATATTAGAAATAAATACGTTGAGGTCTAAGCTCATACGAAACTCTATCACCATCTTAAAGCACCACCGCTCCCTGTCATCCACCTTTGCCACCATCGACCACTATTTCCACCCCCACTCCGAGAGACCCCATCCACTACCATTGTATTCCCTCGCTGACACAACTCGCCACCCTGCAACAGAAGCTAGACATGCGAGGACCTTGACATGTACATGTTGACTTTGATAGATTATGAGAAAGAAATATAGAGGTAGACATGGAACCTCGTATTACTCTCTAAAATAGCAGTTAAGAAGACAAAAGATATACAACATATGTTGAGAATAACTAGTCTGGATCTAGTCGATATGTCCATTTCGTCTTTTTTTGCTTCCTTTAACATATGATAACAATAAAACACTTCTACCTATGTGGCTACATAATATCAGGAATAGAATCCCTTTTTATATTAAGAATAGAGACTTGCCATTATAGGAAAATATTTACTCATTTACCCCCTCCCCTCCTTCCCCGCCACCCCACCCCACCCGTCTAGCCACCTCAACATCTTACGTTATCGCAAAATGACAGAAAACGTTGGGCTCTAATGGTTACGTGTGTGCCAAAAAAGATACTTCAATGACATGATTACAACGGACAAACACCTTAACATGAAAAGTTAATCATATCTTAAACATGAAATATATTGAATATCGACATACGTTCACAAACCTTCACGTACATGCATATACATTAATACACCTACATAGGTTCGTACAGATGTATATAGCATAACATTACCTCACGCTCTTTTAACATGAAAACACCCTTAACACATTTTCATGAATTCTACTAAATTGTGCTCAGACGTAGAAACCTAAAAGATAAAAATAAATACTGTTTACAAAAACAATAAAACCATGATCGATTTTATCCCTATTGGATAAAGAAGTTTCGATATTGGGTCTGACATTTAAAGTTCACCGTTTTACGGCATAGATGTTCATCTTTACAATATAACCGTATGATTTCGTGTATTTTAGTGCGTTTTAATACAATATCTATATGATAATTCATAAAAGAGAACAAGAAAATGTACATTTAAAACCATACAAAATATACACTACATTTGGGATCGACTCGTGAATGTTTTTTTTTTTGGAAGGGTGTCCGGGGCCGACTAATTCCCGGCAATTTGGGGGGCTAAACATGGCCCCACTTAAATGTCCCCAGGCATGCGCACGGGAAGACTCGAACTTGGTTAGGGCGCTATAAACCCCCAAGCGATAACCAATCCGCCACAGCACTAAAAGACTCAGACTCGTGAATGTTAAAAGTGTTAGGCTTTGCTATTGCACTTATAGTTTTGGTTATCCAATTAAGCACCGTACATAACACCTTTTATTTTTGCGCAATTCACTTTCCGTTGAATGTTGATATTAGAGTGCATCTTCTTTACACCCAAATTGTAAATTGTTTTTTGCAGTTTAAAATGTTTGATGAATTACCGGAGGAATTTGGTAGGTGGAAATGACCAAGTGATGGTTGCGTTTAAAGTGTTTGATGAAATGCCAAAGAGGGATTCGGTTGTTTGGATTGACCCAATGATGGCTGCGTCTAAAGTGTTTGATGAAATGCCCAAAAAGGATTCGGTGGTTTGGAATGACCCAAAGATGGTCGCATTTAAAGTGTTCGATTGACCCAATGATGGGGCTTGTTAGGTTGTGGGGATGTAAAATACCAAAAAAAAAAAAAGCTCAGTAGATGGTAATTGCGTTTAAAGTGTTTGATGAAATGCCGAGCAAATCTATGCGATGATGATCCATAAAGATCAACAATTGACGATGCTGACGTGTAAGTTTATCCTACGTGGCACCCATGTGGCATCCCACTTGGCAACCTCTAGTGACATGTCAAGATTTTTCCTCAAAAACCCAAATTTTCAAATATATTTGGTTGACTTAAGAGGTGGCAAAATTGGTTGCCAAATGGTTCCCACGTTTTCCCCCCTTCAAATCCTCCATTGTTTTCTTTGCACATCCTTTGGAAAGAAAAAAAAAACATTGTTTTCTCTTTCATCTTGTTGTGATTCATCTTTGAACATCTCTTACTTGCCATTATTTTGGATCAAAATACCCTAATTGTGATTTCTGAATTCATATGGGTGTGTGTTATAATAATTTCTTTGAAGATTTGATGGTGATAAAATCTTGCATCTTTCAATCAATGGGTGTAATTTGATTGAAAGATTTTGATGGTTCTTGAACAATTTGATGTTAAAGTTTTGAATTTTTATTTATTCTTCTTGAAGAATTGGTGGAATGGTGGTGATCCCATGATGATGATGGATATATTGTTCTGATTTTGGGTTTTGAAAGCCTTCTAAACATATAAGTTTTACCTCGAAAACATGAGGTGTTTTTCGTGTTTTTCATCTCAAGGAAAAAGATTTCCAAGAAGGCAGGCGAGTCGCAGAGCGAGAAGCCCGGTTGATCCACCTCCCCAGTATCCTCGTTCGTCTGGTATGTATATATATAACAGATACTCATGCATATTTGTGATGTTTGAATCATTGACCTTATAAAAGTCCGGACTCTATGGATAACCTGGATACTGCTCGGTCATGCGGACCCACAATGATAGACACGGTGGCACGGGCCATTGCCCATGGTTCCACCGTAAGGGGAAAAAATTATGTTTGTGAAATGTGCCAATGATATAGTTTGAAACTCAAATGTTAACATAAGATTTTAATGGTTAGGTAAATGCTCCTGCCTTTGTACAAAAAGCCTGGGTGCAAGTCTCACTATTGTCAAATTTGTTGTTTTTTAGCTTATGTTTTGGTGCATTCTTTTAATAAAACTCTTGTGTTATTAAAAATTACGTAAACAAGGACTTGAACTGGTTTTTTCTATGTAAGGACAAGGAACCAACCAATAAATCTATACTAATTTTATAAATTAAAAAAATATAGATTTTATTTTATAGTCAAATTGTGCCGCAACTTGAATTTTTTTTTGGGTATCTGTCTATGCCTTCATTAGTATGCATGACGTCTTCAGAGGCTGAGAGGCAGACCTAATTTTTTTCAAGTGGTGGCAATGAAACTATGGATATTATTTACAAAATCATTATTGGTCTGTTTGTTAAAAGTTTTGTGACTCTGTGTTCGAGTCTTTTATGCTAATTTTTTTCAGAATCATAACAAGCCTAAAACTAAAACTAAAACTAAAACCTAAAAACCTAGAAAACGATAGAAATGGAATTAGAACCCGCACCTAGAAGGGGATAAAAGACCATGCAAAGTTGCAAACCAACTTAGGCTGTGTAAGTTAGCTTATAAGCTAGTATATGTTTTGAATGAATCATTAGATAGCTTATTGAAGCGCTAGTTGGAGTAGCGTTAGCTTTTTGCAGCTTTTTCCAATTATACCCTTATTAATATTAATTATTATACCCCAAGATACCCTTTTTGGTCATTTTACATNTAGTCAACATCTAGCTTATCAGCTAGTTTGCCAAACACAGCCTTAGCAAAAGAAACTTATGTTATTATTCTAGTTTCAAATTTCAAGGAATATATGGTTGCACCCAACAAAATATCAGGGTGACACCTTTTCACGAGCCTAAATTTTTTTACACTACAACAGAAAAACAAAACAGTGGCCAGTGCCATCATGCGCCCCATAGTTGGTCTGCGGCACTGGTGGGCCATTGACCTTTTGGCGAATTCGGTTGAAACCGGTGATGTTTGAAAGAATTACTCTTTTTCTTTTCGGGATTGTATTAAAGATCGATTTTGATTTACATTTCACACAAACATTCAAATTTCATGTAGTATAGAATGCCCTTTTGATCATGGGCGAAGGATCGTGTGAGAAGCGTGAGAAGTGGATATGAACCCTTGATCACTTTTAATCTCAAGCCCACCCATGAATCGTGCTTAATATGAGGATTGATCCATCGAATCTTATCTCGCTTCATCTCATCCTAATGTGCATCCAACGGATAATAACCACTTCTCACTGGAACTCAACCCTTTGATATCATGGTCGTCACCTTATCAAAGATATATGATGTTTTCGTTTTCGAATTTCAAATTTCGGTCTCATTATTGCCTTTTTTCGCACAGAGAATCAATATCAACGAAGGGTTCCGCAAGAAACCAAGACTTCTAAACCTTCTTCCCCTAAGAGAACGAGCCACGAAGCTCCCGGTAACCAACCTCCCACTAAAACAGCAGGCAGCAGCGATATCGCAGCTCAAACTTTCACTTTTCGTGAGCTGGCGGCCGTAACAAAGAACTTCCGGCAAGATTCCCTCATCGGTGAAGGTGGATTCGGGCGAGTTTATAAAGGAAGATTGTGTAAAACCGGCCAGGTGATCAATATGCACTTTATTGTGGGAAATTGACTCTACTAACCAAACCATCCAACCCAATTGATTTTTTTTAGCCTTTCTCACCTTACCAAAATGTTCACTAGGTCTGCAAATTATGGGTTCGTTTTTTACGGAGCTAGCTAAAAAATCACAAAAAAGAAGGATCAAATTCATTTAGAAAAAACGGACTTGGATCCGTTTTTGATCTTTTTTCTCTTTTTAAAGGGAAGTCAACTAGATTCAATTTTTTTAAACTAGGTCCACAAAAAACGGACCTAAATCTATGGATCTAGTGATATTTGGATGAAAGGGGAGAAAAATGGCTAATAAACTAATTGGGTTGGGTGGGCCAATTGCTATATTTTTTTGTTCTTCTTTTTTTTAATCCCTCAAAATGGTCGAATTAGGCTAAAAAATATCGGACGACTTTGCGGGCCGTCAATCTATCTTAAAGGAGCCCCCACCAGGAAAAATCCTGGATCTGCCACTGGTTGCTCGGAAGTCGCACCTAGATTAATCCCATGGGCCTTGAAGATAATAACGTTGATCGTCTTTTGGTTCAGGTTGTGGCTGTGAAGCAACTTGATCGCAACGGGTTGCAAGGAAATCGGGAATTTTTAGTAGAAGTTTTGATGTTGAGTCTTCTTCATCATCCGAATTTGGTGAGTCTAATAGGATATTGTGCTGATGGAGATCAAAGACTTCTCGTATACGAATATATGTCCGCGGGTTCACTTGAAGATCATCTACTTGGTAAGATTTTTTTCCTCTGTTCGACTGTTTAGTACATGGGACGGGATAGGACAGGATAGAACTCGGGGGTGTAAACGAGTCGAGTCGACTAGTAGGTTAATCGAGCCAAGATTAAAAAATTAGTATTAGGCTCGAGCTTAATTAACTTTTTCAATGTAGGGTTCGAGCTCGAGGTCGAAGATTTTTTGAGTTATCGAGCTCGATGCTCGTTTATAGGTTCGAACTCATGATCAATTAACACGTTTATCGGCTTGAGTTGGATAAATTTTTATATTTTATTGTATAATTAATAGATATATGAGCATATTGGGCTCGAAAAAGGGTATGCTCGAATGGCTCGAAAAATTAAATGGAGTTTTCAAACGAGTCGAGTCGGACATTGGTGTTATACAACTTGGTTTGTTAAGTTAAACGAGTTATATTTTGTGTTTGAGACGGACTCTAGCTCGAGAATTATTAAGCTCGAGTAGCTCGTTAAAAGCTCGACTCATTTACTACCCCTACCATTAAGTCCTGTATGGATAAAGTTGTATGCGTATTAATCTGTTTGTATAGGTTAGAAAGTTTTTTGTTTGTGAGGGTTTTTTAAATAAATGAAGAAGCGTGTTTTTTAATTGGGAGAGGTAGGTTTGGAAAAACTTGGCTTTCTGCATAATGCTCCCCTTAGAAGCTTACTGAATACATTACTTTGTATATCATTAAACCAACCAAACAGTAATCTATAGTTGACCAAATAAGCTACGAGTCCCTTTAAACTAATTAAGCTAACAGGCCCTCATAGTGAGATAAAAATTGCCCAAAAAAGTTGAAAAAAAGTTACAGAGATAGGATAAGATTGGTAAATTATTAAACTATCTGGTCCCCATGTGCATACCAAATGTTTGGAATCTTGTACTTCATTGTCCCAGATGTAAAATGACCATAATACCCTTGTCACGTCACGAGGATTTACGAATTTCGAATTTCCAGAACTTCCGCGAGGAAAAGCGCCACTACCTTGGTGCACAAGGATGAAAATCGCATTACATGCCGCAAAGGGCCTAGAGTACTTGCACGATAAGGCTAACCCGTCCGTTATTTACCGTGACCTAAAGTCTTCCAACATCTTACTCGATCAAGATTTCAACGCCAAACTATCCGATTTCGGGCTAGCCAAGGTGGGACCCGTTGGGGATAACTCGCACGTTTCGTCAAGAGTGATGGGAACGTACGGGTATTGTGCGCCCGAGTACCAGAGAACAGGCCAGTTGACCGTCAAATCCGACGTTTACAGCTTCGGAGTTGTGTTGTTGGAGCTCATCACAGGAAGGAGAACCATTGATACAAGAAGGAAGAGTGCAGAGCAAAATCTTGTTTGTTGGGTAATTACTAATTTACTTTTTGTACTCTCGCACTGTTTCACAAGTAAGGGGTCTTCACAAAAACAGCCGATCTATCTTTGGGGTAGAAAACAAGTCTTTCTATATGTATATGTGTGTGTGTGTGTATATATATATATATATAGGGTTGGGTTCATGTGAGACCAATCTGTTTCGTAAGATCCAGGAAACTATTTTTTTACGCTTGAAACTTCACAACAAAACATTATGAAGTTAAAAATAAATTTAAACCTTCACAGCAAAAATACTATAAAGATTTGCCGTGAAGTTTCAAGTGTAAAAATATAATTTCTTTGACCCTTTTTTTCTAAATTTTTAATAACAACAGCAGAAAGAAAGGAAAAAACCACTCCGGCGTTGCAAGAAAATCATTCGTATATCCTTTTTAATCAAACATAATTTTTATAATTAATTTGTTTTCATATTTATATTATGTTTAAGGGTGTAAACGAGCTAAGCCCATGCCCGACTAAGCTCAAGCTCGGCTCATTTGTCAGATGAGCCTAAGCTCGACTTGTTTACCTATGATATTTTTTTATTATTTTCAGTATTTACTATAACACACACACACACACACACACACACATATATATATATATATTAATTGAGGCTTGTTTAGACTCGCGAGCCTAATCAAGCTTAATCATAAATGTTTGATGAACAAGCCTAAAATAAAGCCCGAGCTCGGCTCGGGCCCGTTTAACCTAAGCTCGAATCAAGCCTTTAACTAGTTGATCCCAAATAGCTCACAAGCAGCTCGGCTCGCTTACACCCCACTTTCCGTGGGATATATTAGGTTGGTTTGGTTTGGTTTACCCTTAGGGCCCTTATCGGTAGTTATGTTGTCGAACAGGCACAACCGATTTTCAAGGAGCCACGGAGGTTTGCTGAATTGGCCGATCCGCTCTTGAAAGGAGACTTCCCGACCAAAAGTCTGAACCAAGCGGTCGCGGTTGCAGCCATGTGTGTCAACGATGACGCGTCGTTCCGACCGTTAATGAGCGACGTGGTTACGGCCCTCACTTTTCTTGGCGAGAAAACCGACGAGATGGATCTCGGTCACTCGTCCTCCGAACCGTCGACACTTACTCGATCCTTATCTCATCTGAGTAATCAGAACAAGGCGTCGTCGGCTAGCGATCGGGAAAGAGCGGTGGCCAAAGCCAGGAATGGGGAACAAGTTCCCAGACCAACGTGATGAAATCGACGGTTTAATCGATATATTCAGTCTTCGAGAATTGATGAATTGTTTCATAACCGATAGCATGAAACCGCTTATGAAGATTGTGGAACTATAGCTAGTTGTTCGAGTCGATTTTGATCGTAAATATGTATATTCAATTATTTGTTTGAATCGAGTTGGGCG
The DNA here is from genome assembly GCA_001633085.1 of Carthamus tinctorius. Lineage (NCBI taxonomy): Eukaryota > Viridiplantae > Streptophyta > Magnoliopsida > Asterales > Asteraceae > Carthamus > Carthamus tinctorius. The sequence continues at coordinate 15,525 of LUCG01221089.1, forward strand.
TAATACGTGGAACCTCGTTAAATTACTCTATGGAAAAGCCCTATAGGAGAATAGGGAGGTTAGGGACTGTTTGGTTGGTTTTTCATTAAGTAATGCATGGATAAAGCTGATTGTGTGGATTAATCTTTCTGTATAAATTGGGGGAGTTTTTTCTTTGATGAAAATATCCTGTTTTTTAATTAGGAGAGACAGGTTTATATCCATAGTTGACCGTGCTATAAGCCTCATTAAGTTGTTAACAGACACATCCTTAGTTTTACATGCCCCTCTAGCTGTGGTCATACGGGCACGAAATTATCCCAAAATGGCAAAATGTTGAGTCTATAAAGTGGTAGAATTAATCCGATACCGTGTGAGAACAAGTGGATTCGTGTTAGATTACTCTTTAATAATTCCATTGAGAAAAGAAGGAAGGTTTCAATATATATTTAAGATAAACTATTTAAAAATTTCTAGTTGGTGATTTGGTTCTGATTTAAAACATATACATGTAAAAAGATGTCATAGAAATATAAAAAGATAAAAAAATAAAATAAAGTTCAGTTCAGTTCAGTTCCAATTTCAAACTTTTTTATAGAGAATTTATTTTTAAAAATATCTCCAACCCACAATCAATTTTAGGGGTGGACATTGGAACCGGGTATTCGTATTTGGAGCTAGAACCGTTCTGGAATTGTCAGTTTTGGAACCGGAACCAATGTGATTGGTTTCGGTTCCTAAAATACGGAACCGATCGGGTTCGGTTCTCATGTTGGAACCGGTTCCACTATATTTTAATAAAAATAATTTTATATGTTAATTATTCTTCTTTTTCGATATTTTTTATATCATATTTATCATTTCAGGTTGTTTTTGGTTTCCTTTTCATTTCAAAAAATATGCGTTATTATTTATATAATTATTAGTTTTTAGTTTATCGGATAAATTTTCATCTTTTATAGTATTTGTTTTGTTACATTAAGACTATATAATAACTAATAATTGTTTTTTATAGCATAAAATGATTAAAAACAATATTTAAGAAAACTAGACACCGGGTGCCCGGTTTCGAAACCGGAACTCGCGGTTCCAGGACCGATTCCTAAAATATAAAGAACCGGTGCAGCCGGTTCCTGTTCCACGAATTTTGGCCGGATATCCGCCTTTGCTCACCCCTAAATTCAACTTTTTAACAAATCTAATTACTGAATATTTCTGGTTTCCGTGTGACCTTGTTTCAGTTATTGGACTTTGTTGGTATGCACAAAATTTTGTATCTTATATTAGATGGTATTTCAAAAGGTGTCGTCTCGCTGAGTATTAGAGTGTCACATCGATAAGGCTTGGACCATTCATACTTCATATATATTGGAACCTTTTGCATCTCTTTAAGGACTCTTTTCAAAAGTAATTCGATGGGATATAAATGTCAGAATCGATTTGATTCAAACAAGAATCTAAAACAACTCAGAAACTAATACTAAAGAAGTTTGCGGAATAACACTTTAGTAAATAAGAACAATTTGAAGGCAAATCACTTTGTATTGAATGAAAGTCGAATGATTACAATCACAAGCCCCAATCTACTGATCAGAATCAATAGACGTGCAAAACTTCTCTAATGCAATGATCAAGAATAATCTTGAGGAATGAGGCTAAATTTTCTCTCAAACAACTATCTCTCAATAATAATGAAAAACTTCGTACCTAACTAAAAGATCTATCAACTATATATACAAGGTACAAAATAGCTATTAAAAGAAACTAAATCTTCATTAAAATTTGCTTCAAAGTTATCTTCAGTCTTCTTCTTCAAGAAATCTTCCAAAACAGTAGTAAGAAACAAAAGCAGTACTTTCTGCATAGGCAGTACTATCCAGCAGTAGTATCATACAACTGGCAGTAGTAACCATAAACAGTAGTATCACTTGAATAGTACTTTCAATACTACTGTTGATCTTCTAGCAGCACTTTCTTCTTTTCTTCTAGCAACACTTTCTTCAACCAGTAGTATCAATACTACTGTTATCATTCTCACTTCAGTATCAGCAGTATTATCATCTTCTATACGGACAGTAGTAACTTCTCGATACTTCAAATCTTTCGTTGCATGAACAAGATTCTTTACATTACACATGAAAGAAAGAAATACATTGAAAGTTTCCAACAATCTCCCCCTAAACTTAATTTCCAACACCTGGAATTAAGTTTCCCTGAACTAACAACTTGTTGATCAGTTCTTCTCCCATCTTTGAACCAATCTTACATCTCAGTGAAGCATTCATCATCTTCTGAACTTTATCCATTGCAAAGTTGTAATCCTTTTCTACAAGATAGTACTCTGAATAAATGTCATTAACAGTAAGCATGAACACTCTGCTAGCTTCAAATAAACTCCATTCATTCACAGTCTCCACTTCTTGTCTGATCAGATGAGTTACCCTGTTTGAATTGTTTGTTCCACATTCCTTGTTGTTAAATTTCACGCATTTATCGTGTTCTTTTAAAAGTTTGTAACGTTATATATAACTCTCGACTGCTACTCATAAAGATGTATTGACATATACATTTTTCTTAACATTGAATGTCTATGATCAAAGAGATTGGACGTGGGTGGGAAATGTAGGGGTCGGGCGCTAATGATAATTGCTAAGTTAAATGAATAAATAAGCTCATTTTTTAGTTGGAAATTAAAAGAAACAGTGGTTAGTGTTTGAAAGGTACATAGTGTTCATCCAAGTTCGAACCCCCCCCATGCACAAACTAATGACATTTTGTCAATTCCTTTATAGCTCAACGGTTGGAAACATCCTTAGGGGGCAGTGGATGGTATCCCTGTTTACTTGGGTTCGATTCGGAGGGGGAACGGGAGGCGACACCCCAGTTCATAGGTTGACCTTCGGGCCGGGCATGGGCGAGGCTATGGGCTGGTAACGGTTTCCATGGTCGAGAGGATTAGTCAGGTGTCCGAATGGATCTCGGATACCTCTTCGACTTCGGTCGGGGCATGTGAGTGTTTAACTGTCGTCCAAAAAAAACAGTGGTTAACCGGTAATCTGCTTCCAAATAGGCCCCTTAATTGGTTAGGATTTTTAGGAAATCTTACGGCGTGGCCCGAGAGTAGTTAGGGGACCGAGACTCGTAACATAGTCGTTAGTTTATTTTATTTTTTTTGTTGAAAAAAAAAGTTTTTATGAGTTATCTATCAAGTTTTTCAACATTTCTATAAGTTTTCAAGTATTTTTTACCAAAAAGTTCGAGTTTTTTCTCTTAAGATTCACACCTAATCTCATAAATCGTAATTATTAAAACATTTATGTAGCGTCCTGTTTACTAAATTATGTAACTAACGGGTTTTGTTATGGTTAAGTCAAATTTATGATTAGTTGTGCAATTTCAGGACTAGAAGGGCCAGTGTGTAAATGTTGAAAGTGGAGGGAAGATAGTGGCATGTATATAAGGGAGAGAAGCCCTCAATTCCCCTCCTTTGGTAACTGATCAAACTCAGAGAAGGGAGGAAGAGAACTTTGGCGAAATTGGAGAAATTGGGAGCGAGGGAAGTGGATTTTGAAGGTTGTTGTTGAACATTTGTTTTAGGAGGTTTCGTGAATTGCGTAAGGTATGAATTCTCTTCATAATTTTGTTACGAATGGGTTAAGTTGGAAGTTAGGGTTAGATGTTTGTGTTGATAAATAGTGTAAACACCCAATTGGGTGATTAGGAGTAACAATTATGTATTATTGTTGTTATGCATTGATTAAGGATGATGTAAAAAGTATGTTTTTGGTCAAAAATCGTGGGAATTGGAGTTTGGGGATGAAAACACCGGATTTGGTCGCAACCCGCGATTGGGGTCGAATTGCGGGCATCCGCGGGTAACCGGCGGTAGTAACCCACGGGTAACCCGTCGTTTGCACTGTTTTAATTTTTCACTTCCTTGTTTAGGGTTCGTTTGGGGTTTTCTAGTATGTACTCCCTTAAGGGATGCTGAAATAAGATGTTTGGTGAAGTTTGGTGGAATTTGGATTAGTGTAGCTATGTCATTTTGATAAGAGGGGTCGAGTTAGACTTTGAACTTGTGTTGGGATATGTATTGATATGTTATGCACATAAATGTTATAGGTGACCCTTCTTGAGCTGTTGTGAGCACAAGTACGTGTGTGATACTAGTCTGATAGCAGGTGAGTACTATATTTGTACCTTATATGGTTATGTATGTGTAATTGTTATGCATGTGTGGTTATGTGTAAGCTTGCATGTTTTGGTTATGATAGTACCNCCTGGTACCAGTGTCAATTGTTTTATTGATGGTATTGAGCTGTAAGGAAAAGGATTAAGTTTTGTGCTTTGTGATTGCTATGTATTGATGATTATGGATGCATGGTGTATATGGTATTAGATGTGTGCTCACTAAGCGTAAAACTTACACGTTGTTGTTTAATCTTTTTAGTGACAGGTACATCATCGGGTAGTAAGGGAAAAGCCACCACATGAAGCTCCGAAAAGTTAGCAGCTCGGTCACATGATGTTAATTTGGGAAATGACTATTGTTTGGATGGATGTTATAGATTAGTTTTTATGCATGTTTCTAAAGAGTTATGTTTTGGGCAAATTGAACAGTTTCTTTTATGGTTAACGACCCCCCTCTTTTTGATAATGACAATTTATGGTTTTGAATCAATGTTTGACAGAGTTTCCGCTTATTTTGATAAATTACCGTTAAAATTATGTTTTTATGAAATGAGGTGTTACAATTTATAACATCGACGTCCATCCAATGCATCCGCTATGGTTATTTTGTATCCCTCTTTTTCTTTTTGTAGGATTTTGCTTACTATACCTGGTGTTGTAAACATAGTAGCTAAATAATCCCAACGCGTTATATAGGGCAAATTTGTAAAAACGATTTAACATATTTTTAAAATGTAATTGAATGACTCGATTAATGATTCTAACGTGTATTTTAATAATATACTGTCCAAATCAAGATTGATTTTTGTTTGAAATTTTTTGCGTTTAAGATTGATGTTTGGAAGGAAAAAAAGTTAGGACCAGGGTTTCGGCACAACCAAGGATCAGTTATGACCAAAGTGAACAGGGCATTGGTATTTTGGTCTAAATTGGTCCGATTACAGGAACCAAAACTGATTTTTGGCCATTGCTAGTTGATATACAAAATACCATTCAAAAAGATAAATTCCAACAATTTAAACTTTTACATGCATTTAAAGAGTTGTCTAGAACCAAAAAACGCAGCAAATTAAAGTGGATCGATACTAAAATTGACAAAGAACTCGTTGGCAACCCCGTTCAAACTTCCAATCAATACAAAAGTTGTTCAGATCCTTAATATATCATGTCTATAAATATTGGAGCCTAGACAGGTCCAAACGTCCTAATTAGTACCACTTTATCTTATTATTGTTTCTCATTAAAATTTAGATATTGACGTTGCATCCATGAAAGCATGGTATGGATGCTATGATTGATGACTTATGTTTCAGTTGATTCCACAAAAGCAGGTTCGGACATTTGAGTTCCATTGGTAGGCATTTGACCTTATCAGACTTTTGGTCCTTCTATGGATCGTCTGTTTGGCCATCAACATTAAAACATTGGTTTGATTCAGACTTTGAAGGTCTTGGTCATGCCTAATTCAATCATCTTGGCCGATGTCCACATTTCGTCTGGATTCGATTTTTATATGCTTCCGTAACTGACACGTACCAATTGAAATCTAATAGCACATCAAGTAGAAAATGTATAATTGTTTAAGTGATTTGCATTAATATAATGAAATTTAGTGTATACTCGAACTAGGTCAGGTTGGGTTTGACAAGCTGGTTCGATTGACATGGACTTAACCAATAACCGACTATACTCTCGTCAGCTTCTATATATTATAAGCCATTTAAACCTCATGTTGAGCTGGATTGAGTTAGTCTGTATATTTTTTTGGGTTGGATTAGATAGGTGGATTGTTTGTACGTTTTTTTTGTTCACCCCTGATAAAAATATACAATCACAAATGTTATTGCCTTCTTTAGTCTAATAATAGGGTATTTGGATTTTCAGTTAATTGCATGTTTTTAAAATACGAATCTAAATTGAATAAAAAATTGAATTAAGGTTCGACTTTAAATAATAAATTGGTTTGATTAACTTAAAAAATCTACACATTTTTCGATTTTGATTTTTAACAACCCTAGTTTGAAATATGCCGTCCAATAATTTCTTGTATGCTCCGTATTTATAGTTAACACTTGACAATGGGCAAAGAGAATATTCTTGTTAATGCATTTGAAAAAATATATAATCCATATATATATATATATATAGGGATGGGTTCAAATGTGAACCACTTTTTGGTTGTGAACGTG
>LUCG01221253.1:0-10102 GCA_001633085.1 Carthamus tinctorius
GGCGGTGTTACCGCCGGTAAGTGGGCGGCACCGGTCCCAAACCGCCCCGGCTGCGGATGGCCTAAACTAGCTTATCAACTACTAGCTAGTTAGAGCATCACCAACAGATTCTCTAAAATTTCTTTAAAATAGATAATTAAAAGTAAAAATCTCTAAAATAAATTATATTCAACTTCAACGGATTCTCTATTTTAGAGATTTCAATATCAATTATATTATTTAAATATTCACTAGTTTTATGAACCGAATAAATGTTTTAATTTTTTTTAGGCAAAAAAAAAATATCAACTCAATTTTCATTGGTGGATTGAATAAAAAAAATGATTTCTCTCTCCTCTCAACCAAGATATAGAGAATTCTCTATATTGGGAGTTTTTCCTTGAATCTCTATTTTAGAGAATGAAATAGGGATGCTATTGGAGCATTTTAGAGAACAAAAAGTGGATTTTTTCTAAAATAGGGATGCTGTTGGAGATGCTCTTAGCTTATTAATCAACAGCTTATCAGCTAATTTGCCAAACACAACCTAACTCAATTAAAATACGTTATTTGATTGGCTATCTAGACAACTAGATGATTGTTCTTAAGTTGATTATCGAAACTGAAAATTTACGTTGTGTTTTATAATTGTTTTAATTAACAACAATAGTCAATTATTTCGAAATGCAAACATAATATCTTTTATTTATATTAAGAAACAATATTGTACATATGAACATTTTGAAATATAAATCGTAATATTTCATCTTTTTACTTTACCAAGTTCTATTCTATGTATTTTAAATCACACAAAGAACAACCATTTGAAGATAAGTTGAAGGAAAAACTGATCGAGTTGATGTTAATTTTTATCTTCTTCAACTTTTATCTCCCTTACACGTTAATTGAGATTTCTAACATTATGGAGTCAACATGCACTGATTGATATGAGGCTCGACCCTAACTCCACCAATGAGAAGAGTCAACTCAATTCACCTCCGATTTCGTTAAAGTTTCAGAGCTTGGAGTAATGGATTTTACTTAAAATTTGTATTTTGATCGTCCGTAAATACAATAATTTCGTATTTTAATAGAATTTTAAACTTTATCATATTTCTTTATTGATAATTATAAGAGATAATTATATTAATCTAGGTCAAATTTTTTTTATTCCATTTCAGAAAGTTGTAACTTAAAAACGTGTGTTCAGTGAATTTATATATATACTTTTTAAAATACATTAATACAATATTTAAGAGTCTATTATTTATAACATAAATTTAAATATTTATAATTAGAAAAAAAGTCAATTTGAAATCATAATAAATCATTTTTCACTTAAGCAATGTTTCTAGTCGTAAACGATTTATCTTTTGGGTTTATCGAATAAAACTGTGTTAGGAACAAAGTTTTAGAGATGATGATAAGACTAGATAAACTCAAGAATCGTATGTGAATACACTTTTCAAATACAATAATTTGATTCTATTAGCCTTGGGTTCACGAAATGAGTATTGGAATCATTTTTAAGTTTTTCGTTTGTCTCAAAAGCTCTAAAATCGAGATAATATACCTAGATTCTCGTTTCTACATATTTAAGTAGATCCATTATTACACGCTATTTAAAGGTAATAACCATTGATAAATAAGATTGATAGGTAGTTACAACCGAATTAGAGTTCTTAGATTGAAATTTGAGTCCAGATGCTGAACACACGAGTCTAGATTTGTGAGAGCACATATCAGACTTATGCCTTGCCAATTTTCGTAAGTTTAGAAAATCAAAAATTGGACTCGAAGTCCAAATCTCCGATTGCGTAGTCCAGGGTTAAGGACTCAATCAAAATTCTAAGCCTAGATAATACAAGTCTAAACACAAGGTTGAGATCTCTGACCCTACAGTCCAGAGTTAATGACCTAGTTGAATCTCAAGTCTGGATTATATAAGTCCGCCAATGGGCTCTACCCCTTAGAACCCTGCCAGAGACGCTGCACCTAGAACCCCTCAAGGGGACACGACCCCCTTAACCCCCAGTATATGGTGATCTAAGGTGACGAGGGGACATTTGTGAGTGTGCACTCCACACCTCCTACTCACGTATGTTTACTTTATCACTTTAATTGATCTCTAGTAAATCACAATTACACCAAAATAGTTAACGACATTAGAATCACCAACATACCGTTTCATAAGTCATAAACTAATCTTTAATTTCTTCAAATAAAAGAAGATGGTCTAGCCTAGTGGGTGGAGGTAACATCCATGTGTCTTCCTTGGATGGTATCCTTTGTTGGCCAATGTTCGAACCCCGCGGGGGACGCCGTACCAAGCTCTTAGGCGGTTCAGGGGCGGTCCATAGGGCCGATTCAGGTGCAAGTTCATGGGTCGGTCCATAGGGCCGATTCATGGGGGCGGTGGGTTGGTCGGTGCCCGTTTGGATCTAGGTACCCATAAAACGTGTGTTTGTGTTATCTACCGTTCAAAAAAAAAAGAAAAAAAATGCAAAATCTTCAAAAGAAAAGGGTTACCTCCATCTCATCAACTTCTTCATTTGAAGATTTCAACACTAATTATTTTACTAAAATATTGAATAATATAACAAAAGTACTTCTTTCCTGCAATTCCATATAATTTTAGAACAACCTGTTTCTTTTTGAAAAATTCTCCAAAATTGGAGAAAAATGGACCCTCTCTCTTATTTTATTAACTTTTGAGAAACGATCAAAACAAAAAGGTAAAAAAAACCCTGAAAAGCTGCAAAAAACTTTATTTTTCTATATATTTGTTAGTTGACTGTTTGGTAGTGACTTAATGATATAGAAAACTATTTACTCGGTATACTTTTAAGAGAACTTTATGCAGAAAACAAAGTTTTCTTTTCAAATTTGCCAATCCTAGTTAAAAAAACACTTTTTTTTTATTTTTGCAAAAAAACTCTTCCAAACAAAAACTTTCATAATCTATATCAATAGATTAAACTACACAAACAACCTTACTCATATATAAATTCATAGAAAACCAACGAAACAACCCAAGCTTATGGTTTGTTTTCACATTTTCAGTTAGGGTTTACTTCATGAAAGTGAAAGTGTATCCAACTTGTCACGAAAAGTTATTGTATGTATAGTACTTCCATTTTTACCATTAGACATATCAGAGTTTAAGAAATGGTCATTGTATGTATCCAACTTTATCAAAATCTATTATTTAATGTATCCAACTTGTCACGAAATATATTAAATGGTAGGTTTTGATAGTTTTGATACACCAAATGGTAAAAATTGAAGTACAGTACATACAAAACTTTTCGTAACAAGTTGGATACTATTTCGTGAAGTAAACCCTTTCAGTTATATACCTAACATTTCTTATTAATTCTAGTATTTCATTTTATGCGTGTTTACATTATTTCCTAGTTTATCAGTTATTTTACTAAATATTACTAATTTATCATTCAACAATAAATATATTGATCAACGACTAAATTTTCAACCAAGAATGAACAATTACTTTATCTGTTAGTTTGACAAATATAAAAGAAAGCCGCGTCAACATAATATTCTCACCAGATATTAAAATAGATTATAGATATTTTAAATACATAAACTTTTAGATATCACTTTGAAAATATTTATTAAATTATATATAGTTGAAGGATCGTATGAGAAATTGATCTAAACGGTCGATCACTTTTAATTTTAAGCCTACCTATGAATCGTGCTTTGATACAGGGATTGTTCCGGTCCATCTTTTCACGCTTCTCACACTAATTCAACTGCTTATATACTAGAACTTAACCCTATGTGTTTGTGTGTGTGTGTGTGAGCATAAGAAAAAAATAAGACTTTCGTATATTTTGATAACTGTAAGAACTATTATCGCAAATTATTGTTTCATATAATTTATTTTTTTATCTAAAGTTATGATTTAACATATTGATTAACATATATTTGTTCATAATTGTTTGTTTCATATGTATTTGATTCACATTATAAAACTTTTTAATTACAATTTTTTTGTTCCATAAACATATTCACATTGTGAAATACATATATGTTTATTAATACACTAAATTCAAGCTGTAGATGAAAAATCATATGAAAAAACACGCGATACGTCAATTTCCAAGATTATCACAATTTATCGGTTTATCAAGCGAATGCCCTTATATGTACCAATTTTGAATCATGTAGGACCAAACTGTTTTTAAGAAACTCGTGAGACCACATAAACAACACCGAATCTTCACAGTAAAACAAAGTGAACGTGAACCGTCACAGTGATTTTTTCGTACATGTTCAGTATTTTTTATACCTTCACAAGATTCACTATGAAGTTTCAACGCTAATTTATAAATGTATGAGTGTCACGCAAACAGACCGGTCTTACGTAAACCCAACGATGTTTATATAAGGACAGGTTCAAATGGAAACTCGTCTTTCATTGTGAACATAAGGACAACCGAGAGCGTACCACGTGACATATTTGGTCTGAATAATCATGTTGTATTCAGTCTGAATAAAACACGATTATTGTGACTGAATATGCCACATGGCGCGTTCTCGACTGATATTACGTTCACAATGAAATTTGAGGTTGCAACCAAAACTTTGATCCGTTTATATATATCTCAAATATTACATTTATTGTATAAATTCTGTCAACCCACCGTCGTACAAAATAGTAACACCACTAGACTGCAAATTGAACTCCCACTACCCACACACCTTACCACCCAAACACACACACCAACCCATTTCCCTCCATATAATTCCACTCCTCTCCCTTCTTTTCACCACCACCACCGCCGCCCTTTCTCTCTCTAAATCCCTCCGCCGCCACCACCACCACCACCCACCCACGGCGGTGGCGCCATACCACCACCCTATACATATCATCTCGATATAAACACACACACACACACACACCAAATTCAAAACAAAAATGGTGGGTTTAATTTCTTTCTTTCCACTTAATTTCTTTCCATTTAATTCATCTTTTTTTTTTCTTCAATATCTTGAAAAAGAATTGAATCAACCAATTTTGCAGGTGGAATCATCGGAATTACCGGCGTGGCTTGAATCTTTATTATCTTTAAAATTCTTTAACCCTTGCATGATTCATGAAGATGCAAAAAAGAATGAGAAAAATATATTTTGTCTCGATTGTTGTGAAGCTATCTGTCATCATTGTATTCATCTCCACACTTCTCATCGTCTTCTTCAGGTTTGAAATTGAATCCATAATTCATTTGTTTTAATTTATGAAAACCTTCAATTTTCTTGAAATTTATTTTTTTGGTTTTTTAATTTGAATTTTGTTTTTGTAGATAAGGAGGTATGTGTATCATGATGTTATAAGGGTTGGTGATGCTGAGAAACTAATGGATTGTTCTTATGTTCAAGTGAGTTTATGAGATTGTGTTTGAATTATGTGATTTTTTGATTGAATTTATGGGAATCTTGAAATGTTTCTTGAATTTAATGTGTTCTTAGGCTTATACTACAAATAGTGCAAAGGTTGTGTTTTTGAATCCAAGACCACAAACAAGAGCTTGTAGAAACTCAAGCAACAATTGTGTAAGTTGTGATAGAGGCCTTCAAGATTCATATTTCTTCTGCTCTATTTCCTGCAAGGTACCTTTCGCTTTCTTTATCTGGTTTTCGGTAAGAATAGCAGTTATGATGAGAAGGGTAAGAAATAATCTATGCCGTTGGATCAATTCCAATTAAAAATACCTTTTTAACATAATTCATATGTTATTTTGTGAGTTAATTTGAACCATTTGATCAATACCGATAAAAAAATTATCAAGAATGAAAATTTTTCTTAAACTTCTCACGATAACTATTATTCAGATGATACTTCTTTATATATGTGTATATCATAGTTAATCAAGAACCATCACCTATTATTTCAAGAATTCATAGAAGATCAATTGCTCTATTACATAATATAAACCCAAAATTCTTATGTTTCTTTATGTTGATTTTTCAATTTTTGATGGGATCTTGCTTGGTAAATTGTGTTTTTCTTTGATGTGTTTCTTCGAGGGTGGCACACTTTCCATAGGTCAAACTCTTATTCCTAGAGCAATGTGCTATTTTTTTCACTATATTTTGCTTTACATTTCTAATCCTTTTACAAATTTCAAATTTTATACAAAACCCATTTTGTCGTTTCATTTTCTCCCAAATGGGTTTCAATCTTTTCGCCAAAATCCAACATTTTTTCAAAGATTTTATGCATAATTCCGAATCTTGAAAGCAACCCTTTTGATATTCTCTTGTTTGCTGAATTGGGTTTCTCTTATTTTCTCCAAAGATTAATCAGATTCTAAGAAGTGAAGCATATTTCTAAATTTATGTGATACCCATTTTGTCGTTTCATTTTCTCCCAAATGGGTTGAATCTTTATACCGAAATTATATATTTTTTCAAAGATTTTATGCATAATTCCAAATTTTATGATATTTTCTTGTTTTCTGAATAGGGTTTCTCTTATTTTCTCCAAAGATTAATCAGATTGTTAGAAGTGAAGAATATTTCAAAATTTATGTGATACCCATTTTGTCGTTTCATTTTCTCCCAAATGGGTTTCAATCTTTTAGTCAAAATCCAACATTTTCTCATTACTTTTTTCCATAATTCCAAATCTTGAAAATTTGAAAAAAACCCTTTTGAAATCTACTTATTTGCTGAATTGGGTTTCTCTTATTTTCTCCAAAGATTAATCAGATTCTGAGAAGTGATCAACGATATTTCAAAATTTATGTAACACCCCATCTTGTAGTTTCAATCTTTATACCAAAATCCAACATTTTTTCAACACTTTTTTCCATAATTCCAAATCTTGAAAATTAAAAACAACCCTTTTGAAATCTTCTTGTTTACTGAATTCGTTTTTTGTTATTTTCTCCAAAAGATCAATCAAGTTCTGAGAAGTGAAGGATTGCTGTCGGAATACCTCCACGACTGTGAGATCCTAACCCTGCCGGAAATTGGCTCCGACGACGGCCTGATGACGACGGATTCCGTTCTTGAACCCTTTGTTTCTTTAAGAACTTCGTCGGAATCAAGCGCCGGCAACTGCGCCGGAGTTGACCGCCTGACGATCGCCTGCACCGCCACCACTGAAATCGTGAGGAAAAAGAGAACTCCGGCGGCGCGTAAGCCGGAAATCCCGCCGCCGGTGGAAACTCCGGCTAGCCGCCGGAAGGGTTTGCCACGGCGGTCGCCGTTTAATTGATGCTCTTTTTCGTACGGAATCGTACGGACGGTGTTGATGGGTATTAGTGGGGGTGCAAAGTATTGGTTTTTTTAACTTTATTTTTAATCAAAATAGGTCCTTATAGAATGGTGGATTTTGCAGATGAGTACCTCCCGGTTTTGTTTGTTACCCTTTTGACACTTGTCTTTTATCTAGATTTTTTTAGTGGTAAGATGGGGGTTTAAAACATTTTAGTTTGTTGATTGATACTATGAATAGTTGATACATGTTATTAACCTTAGTTTTCTGTTGGGTTTTTTTTTCAATAAAAGTAGATGAAAAGATCTTGTGAATCCGAGCTAGTAATAGCGATTTATTATGGATAGTTATAATCGGCAAATAACTTAACGCGGTTTTGGTTGCTTTATATATAAAAACATGAATTCGAATTGTTTTGGAATCAAATTTAAGGCTTGAATTTCTTTATAGGTTGTTAATCGATGATAAAAAATTATGACGTGTTGAAATAGATTTAAAAAAGGGTTAAGTACATGGGAATGTATTGAACGTGTCACGTTTTATCATTGTATGTATCAAACTTTAAAAATTACCAATTAATGTACTGAATTTGCTAGAATTGCCATTGTGTGTACCCAACCATTGCTAGAATTGCCATTGTGTGTACTCTTGCTTAGGGGTGAGCATCGGACGGGTTTTTCGGGTTTTGGGGATTCGGGTTTCGGGGGAAAAATGGAGGCCCTGATACCCGATTTTCGAGGGGTCGGGTATTTCGGTTTTCGGGACACACGAAATTTTTTTGACTTTTTTTTTCCTTGTATCAAATTTCAATTTCAAAGTCAAATTTTTTTAGGTGTTGGACAATTGGGATAATAATGGTTTGGTGATAAATTTAAAAAAAGATTGAAACTATAAGGGTTGATTTGGAAATATATAAATTTTATAAGAAAATTAAAAAAAAAAATCAAAAATAGGGTTTTTCGGATGGGGTTTTCGGGTTTTGGGGCACGACTTTTTGCACCCTACCCGACCCCGACCAATCCTCGGGGATTTCGGTTTTCGGGGAATTCGGGGTAGGGTTTTTTTGGGGTCAGGTTTTTCGGGTGTTTTTCGGGTCGGGTCGGGTTTTCGGGGATCGGTTTTTTTGCTCACCCCTAATCTATTATTCATTTTGAACCATTTTTTATTAGGCTCTGTTCTTTGGATGGACCATAAACTAGTTTATTGAAATGCTAGTTATAATACCATCCGCTATGGTCTAGCCAATGGCATCGGCAAAGCCATCGGCTTGATCTGGTCCATCGGGAACACCGCGGTGCCTCCATCGGGTTCGACCATACCCTCCACCCCCTTTCTCTCTCTTGTTTCTCTCTATCTCTCTCTTCTTTCTCTCTCTTATTTTTTTTCTTTTTCTTATTAATTATTTAATGTGTAGCTAAGATTGGGTTGTGTACAATGGATGGTTTGGGTTGGTTTGGATAAGATAGTAGAAAGCTGATGTAACAATTGGGTTCATTGGGTAAATGGTTTACCATAGTGGATGGTCTAATAGGATTTCAGTAGCTTTTTATAGTTTTTTCCAATAATACCCTTATTAGTATTAATTATTATACCACAAGATATCTTTTTTGTTCATTTTACTCATAAACTATTTTTTATCGAACATAATTTATTTTATAAGCTAACTTATCAACTACTAGCTAGCTTATCTTAATCTTCAACTTAAGTCATAATTGTAATTGAGAATTAACACCCCTACTAAAGATTCAAGCATTAATTCCATTACAAGACAATTCAAAAATCACGTTTTATATATAAAATCCAACATTACGAATTTTTCTTTGCCAATATTAGTTACTCATCAAACGATTTGTCATTTTATTCATTTTTCAAATCTACTACTCAATTTAAGACATTTTTTTAAAGGGTTAAGTATATGAGGGTGTACCAAACTTGTCACGTTTTATCATTGTATGTATCCAACTTTAAAAATTACCAATTAATGTACTGAACTTGCTAGAATTACCATTGTATGTACCCAACTTTAGAATTAAACTATAAATTTAGATTTAAAGATGAATAATTTAACAACAATTTGATGTGGTCTGTTTTTGCAAGTTTTAATATTTGAACTCATTAGCAGCTACCATGTTAATTCTAATTTTAATAAATATAAATAATAAACAGAATCATGTCAAAAGCCAATATTAAAAGCATATGTGTTATTTTAGTGGTCAAAAGATAAAAAAATCCGTAATATAGAAATATATACCATAAGGCTATGCGTACTGCAGTCTCGGGCTGAGCGGGCTCGAGCCCGGCGGGCTCAACGGGCTTGGGGGGCTGCGGTACGCCGTGGTTGATGCCGGCGGGCTCGTGATGGAGCAGGGTTGGGTAGCCGTTGTCAAACGGCTCTTTCCCTTTTATTTTTTTATTTTTTTTCTTCTTCTTTTTTTACTCTATATAAATCTTCTTCTTCTCCAACTTTCATACACCAACTTTAATTCTCCATACATCTCTTCTTCTCCATACACCCCTTCTTCTCTGTACACCAACTTTCATCTCTTCTTCTCCATACNCAAATGTTTGCGGCGTTCGTTCAACAAGCGACCGCATCACCGTCAATTCCCGTTCGAGGGCCTCTAACATAGACAGGGGTCGGGTAGATGCAAACGTACGGCTAATGGTGGACTACTTTTGCGATTACCCGACGTACACGGCTGACATGTTCAAACGACGTTTTAGGATGAGCAAGGATTTATTCCTACGAATAGTTGATGATCTAAGCACACGGTACCCATATTTCCAACAACAATCCGACGCTCTGGGGTACCGGATTTTTCTCCAATACAAAAGTGTACGGCGGCAATTAGGCAAATGGCGTACGGAATATCC